>JANHGL010016711.1:56159-115972 GCA_024611195.1 Ceyx melanurus
TGTCTATCAATATGTTAAGGGTGAGTGTAGAGAGGATGGAGCCAGACTTTTCTCAATGTCATCCAATGACAGGATGAAAGGCAATGGGTGCAAGTTGGAGCACAAGAGGTTTAGGGTCAACACAAGAAGGAACTTTTTCTCAGTAAGGGTGACAGAGCTTTGGAACAGGCTGCCCAGGGAGGTTGTGGAGTCTCCATCTCTGGAGACGCTTAAGATCCGCCTGGATCTGTTCCTGTGTGACTTGGTCTAGGTGATCCTGCTCAGGCGGGGGGTTGGACTATATGATCTTCTAGGTCCCTTCCAACCCCTAATATCTGTGAATCTGTGTGAATCTGTGAAACATGTTTTCAAGGCAGTGGTGCTTCTTGGGCTGTGAAATGTAGACTGGCTCTCAGTCAAATTGGTCATCTCTGTGCTGAATCCTTTTGTGGTGTTGTGTAGACGTGTGTTCATGAGTCTTTTTGGAGAAATGCAGTAGGAATCTTTGCAAAGTCCAGTCCTCTGTGACCTCCTGAATTTATAAAAATGGGAAGTTTATGCCTGGGTAAATAATTTGATTTTTTTTTGTGTGTGTGCTGGTGTTTTACACATGTGATTGTGTATATGTAATTTTATAGAATAGTATAGTGTCTGTATAAGATAGTTAAGGCTTGTTCACTTGTGCTTAACCTCCTTCCTTCCTTCCTTGTCTTTCAAAATTACTGTTAACATTTCATTAACATTGTCTTCCACATTATATAACACACTAGATTTGCAGTTTAGATTTGGAAAATACCAACAGGAATTGCCCGGTTTAATTTGTAAATAACTTGAGTGCATATTAGGAAATGTTTCTAACAATTTCTCACTGTGATTTCTAGTCTGGTTTCTGACTTCTTTCTGAAATATCCAGTTATCTTGTTTATCTTTATTTGAGTAAAGCTTTTTGTTTTTTTCATTACTCTTCCTTTTGAAACCTAGTCTCCACATAACAAAGCATAGTCATATTTTTGATTGACAGCTGTAATTTAAAGAAAATATCCTTTTGAGGGAACCATTTGTAATGGCTGCAAATATTTGCTTTCTTAAGATTCAACACCCTTTCTCACAAATCATCCAATATTTCTTAAGAGGTTTTCCTTGTCAAGCATAGTTAAAATGTAAATAAAGTAAAAAAAAGGATTTGAAGCCACTGGGTGCCTTTAATAGCTTTTTGTCTCAGATGTGAAATAAATATGAACTTTATCTAAACTGCAGATTTCTCTGAGATTGAAGATAGCAACAGTTGTATTCCTATGCTATTAACTATGGCATTGTCTGGCTTTAATTTTTAGAGTCAAGGGGCAAAAAGTGATACTTATGGATTTTGTGTTAAGAAGAAGATCATAAATTATGGATGAAGTGGGACAGTTATTGGTATTTAAAGACATCATTCTTGTAGATGAATATTAATAAGGGTAAAAACCTGAAGGAATTCCGAATAAAAACTTTCTAAACTAGAGCAATGGAGCAAAGATTGCACAAGTCAATAAATTATACTATTGATACTGAAATGATAGATTATTGAAGCGTATATATTTATGCACCAGATTCTGCCTGTTTTTGATGTAGAGGAGTGATTCCTCATAGCTCCTTAGCTGTTAGCTTAGTCTTCAGAGTTCATTTTCATTCCTACACAAGCTACTTGAATGAAACCTTTGCATTGTTAACTTGTGTCACGCGCTCAGACCTTTATGTCTGAGGCAGATTTCTGTAGTAGTTTGAGATTTTCTTGGGCTGGCCAACAAAAAAACCAAGACCAGGCAAATGTGGATTGTTGGCAACCCTGTTGTTAAAGTAGTTTTTTTTTTTCACCAGTTGAAAAGCGTAGTATCTACTCCCAGAAGATTGCATAAACTTGTTTACATTTCACGGATGATTAAAAACAGTTAAGAAGTTTTGTTTGTTTTGTTTTTAAATTTGTTTTTCTTACCAAGGAATAGCATAATTAAAATATTAATGAAATCAAGATGCAAATGCTAGGCAAGAGTAAACTGACAAGGACAGTGGAAGGCAAGTGGAAATGTAGAATGAACATAAAAGATGACAATGAAAGAGAAGCAGCTAAATACAGATGTAATTGATGGACTTTGAGGTATCTGTTTTCTCTAATTTGTTTCTATCTTTTCTCCCTCCCTGTGAAATAACTAACAGTTCTGCCTCCCTGCCTAGCCCAGATTCAAAGCTTTGGCTAGATCTGATATTCTCCTGGCTTTAAGTATGTTTTGCACAATACAAAAGTATAGTCACTTTACATGGAACACTAGAAAGAAATGTGTTCTCTTATGCTTCTCTTCAGGTTATTTTGTTTAATTGCTTTAGCTTTATAGAGGATGTGGTGGGGATCTATGTGCTACTTGATAAGGTTTTAATGAATTTTTAAAGAAATTGCTGAGCTTACTTATTATTTCTAATCCTTAGTGAAAGAAGTGTAACTGATCATTTTAGAATAATTCTGGTTTTGTGAATTCTCAAAGATTATTGGTTTCAGATAATTTATTCCTACTTACATCAGCTAAATTTTTATTTATTTTAATTTTTGGTGAATCATGCACAGTGTACTAGAGATCTGATATCTGGAGGCTGAAACAGTAATTACAGAGTCACTGTGTGGAGCCTTGTGAGATGATGCCCTTACTGTGAAGCATTCTGTTTTGTCAATAAGCTTACATCAATACTTGGCAGGTCATTTATGCAGCTTTAATGTTTCAGAATATAAACTAGACAAAGTGACTAATATAAAATTGGAGCTGCTTTGCATCCACAATTGACAAATCCTATTTTGAAAGCATGCATGAACATGAGGATCAAACTTAGCTTTTAACATTTACATTTTTTTTTCCAATGGGGAAGTGTCTGATCCACTTCTAATTTACCTGTTGTTGATTTCCTGATTCTTTCCTAATCCCTTGCAGCTGAGTTGTCCTCACCATTGGAGAAGCAATTAACAAAATCCCTGACTAGAGCCTATGAAGCATCTGTTATAAAAGCATAAAAGGTTAACCTAAATCCCAGTACACAGAGATGTCAGACTAGAACAAATCAGCATGGAGAATTACCTTGAGGCACCACAAGGTTAAGGTGGAGCATATGTATGGTAAAAAGGTTGTTTATGACTAGCAGAATTAATTTTTCAGGATGAGAAGGTCAGACATGCAGAAATGAAGCCTGTCCATCATAAGCAGAGATTGTTTTAGGCTCCAGATTTCACCTGGCAAATGCCAAGTGCAAAAATTGTTTTTCATTTTATGTCCAAACTGAGAACACTTGTCCTGGTTTCACTGAGACAGAATCATAGAATCTGTCTTCTATTCAGGAAAGCTGTGTTTTTGATAAGACTTGGAGGTTTTAGTCAGCTCTATTTGAAGCAACATTTTCTTCCAAAAGTTTTCTGAATCCAGTTCAACAAATTGGTCAAACTCATTCTCTTTCCCAACCTGACAGTGTAAACTGTTTTATGTCTTCAAACTGGAGTCCATCAGCCTGCTTCAGATAGAATGCATGTTGGTACAAAAGCATCTCTCAAATTTTTTATTTAATTTCCAAATCTATATACTGTGAGTGCTATGTTTGTTGTTGTCCTGTTTTGAGCTAGAACAGAACTAATTCTGTTCAGTGATTTTACTTTTTATCCCATTCTCTTCTGAATAACTGCACTGTCTGAAGTCAGTGGCATATTTTCCCAGGCAGTGTCTTCTTCTAGTGCTTGGTGTTTAGATTCACTACCAAGGATTTGTGTACAGAAAGGCTCTTGCTTATTCTTGCTCCTATGCAGACCATGGTCACTGCTAAATCTTTTGCACCACACTGGGGGTTCTGCAATGCAAGAGGCATTCCAGAGAGGAGCAGACAGGTCAGTTGACCCTAAACTGACCATTAAGAGATTCCATCTCATAGATGCCATATTGGGTATAGAGATGGGGGATCACAAGGTGACTTTTTACGCTATTCTTCAGTGGCTAGTGTCCAAGAAGGATGGTGTCCAGCTTTTGATCCTAGTCTGTGCATTCCTGAATAGGTTTCCAGAAACCAGCTCCTGAATCTGGTTCTCATCTGCTGCTGAGTCTAGTCTGAGACTTCCCTAGTGTCTGCCCAGAGCATCAGTGATGTAATTGCTATCAGGAGAGTTGGGTTCAATATTGGTTTTACATATATTTGTATATATTTAATTTTATAGTTATTATTTCCATTAAAGCTCTTTTAGTTTTCTTCTGCAACCCAGAAGTTTCTCTCCATTATTCACTTTCTCTTCCCCTTTGGTCAGGAAGAGGGTTTAATGGAGAGCGTCTGTCATTTATGTAGTGGTTGGCCTAGTCATAACATGACACTTGTATTTGAGTCAGTGTCTTAAACTAATGAAGTATATACATGTCTGATAATTGTAAAATATTGGCAGCATACAGATTGGATCTTCATATGATACAAGAGGATTTGTTCTCCTACTGCCTCTGTTGATCAAACAATGTATATATTACCATGTGATCCTTTCCAGCTGTTTCCTAGGGTAAAGTTTATTTCTAGGACAGGTGGGTGTTCTCCCAAGGATTTGCACTGGTTTGTGATTTTTGTCTAAGAACTGTTCCAAATTCATTCCATTTTATACTCAACATTTGCATGTATATTCTTCAATATGTAAACAGGAGACCTAGTCAGGCAAATTTGTACTGAAGGGATATGATAACCATCTCAAATGCCTGGATAGAGAATAAATTTAAAATGTAGTTTAGTGCAACAAAATGAAAATAAAAATGTTAAATAAACTATAGAAAATTAACTTACAGAAAGAAGGAAGGTGAATAGCAATAAAAGGTGAAGGAAAAAATTTTATGAAAACTGAATTATTTTGGGTGTAGAATGCCAGCCCCGGAGAATCCACTGCTGGGATAAATTAAAATATAACTGTTCCAAACACCAAAAGATGCAAAAGCCAGAAAAGACAGACATTTTGAAAGAATGGAGTAATGCACCATGGGTGTTATTACTACCTCCAGTGGTGTGTTTGTATTTGTTTTAAGTACAAATGCAGTAATGCTCAAACAGGATAGGTCTTGTGTGTTGGGTTGTTGCCTGAAAATTTGAATACTTAAGAATGCCTAGATGGTGAAAATACAAGGTTTTATCATCCATTCTAATGATGTTGCTCTATATTTTGTTCATATTGTCGGGTACTTAATGCATTTCAAATCAGATTGTCATCTGAATTTTCAGTAACAATTCCATTCAGTAACAATTCCATTCTTTTAGGTGTACATTTCCAGACACATGTCCCACCCAGTCACCTATGGACTTTCACTGCTAACTACCTGGGTACAGACAAGTACTGAGTCCCTGAAAGCACTGCATTTGCTTAGTACTGTGATATGTGGTGTAGTGGGCTTCTAGACTGAGGTTACTTTCCTGTCTTCCTTATGTAGAATTACAAATATTCCAGAACTGAAATACATAAGAAAGAATTTAGCTATTATTTTTGCTTAGGGTTTTTATTGTGTGTGTGTGTGTTTTTGGTGGGATGTTTTTTGGTGTTTTCTAATCATCTAGAAAGAATTTGTTTTTCAATGTGTTGTTGGTTTTTTTGTGTGGTTTGTTTTTTTTTTTTATTGTCATCAGAAACCATGGCAAAAAGTGTTTTGTATGACCTTGGTTATGTAAGCTGAGATGTTTACTTTCATTACTCTGTGCTGTGTTTAGCTTATTATGTAAGTCTTTGACAATTGCTAGAATTTTTTAGATGTTTAACTTCATTTTATATACTGCCTGTAGATAGTTCTTCTACCACAAGATGCAAATTCCCCTCTTGAAGCAACAAAAGGAATGTCAACATCAATAATGAAGTAACTGGTTATTAGATTTGCATACCAACTGATGTGTTTGGGGGATTTGGATTATTTCATTACTTCTACCTCCTTCCTGAAGGTTAACGTTCTGGTTAGACAACCTTGTTTACTGTTTCCATTATGTCTCATGATTGATTGAGTCACCTTATCAACATTTCTGATTTATTTCTTTTTTTTTCCCCCTTTAGGGCATACCTGCCTTTTAGAAATGGGCTGTGGGGAAAAATCAGAACTAATGCAAAACTCTGAGCATTTTTCTGTTCAGGTCTGAATAGAAATGTCCTGTGTGCGTTTTGTCACTGTTGTTTTCATGAGTATCTATTGTTCAGCTTTTCAGTCCATGGTGTGCAACTGCTCTTTGAACTCTCACCTTTTTTTTTTGTCTATATGTCATAAATTCTCCATATACTACAAGTTGCCACATCCGAGACAAAAAAGTATATTTTGGCAATGGGACAGTTTTTTTTGATTTTTGAAACCAGCTGGCTTTAACATGTGCTTGACACAGCTCTGCCTATGAAGGGGAAGAATTCAAGTTTTAATGCTCTGTATTTTTAATGGGTTATATTTCATTTTGTTTCTAATTTTATGTTCTACAGATAAAATTTCCATCCTTTCTTCATCTGAAACAGCATCTGCATTGTCTTTTTTTAAGGAAAAGAAAAAAACCCAAACACCATCCCACAAAAAAGCCCTTTCAACCCCCTGCATTATCAGAATTAAAAATGTGAAAATTCCACAAGTGGGAGAAGGGAGAGAAAAAAATTATTGAAAAAATACAGGTTGGAACCTGGTTTAAAATATAACTGGACTTTGGCTAAACAACTTAATTGAAAACTCATACTTTGATTTATTTTTTTTTCAAAATCATACCTAATCAATGTTTATTATTCTTAGCTTGCATATATATGGATGTTAACTTATTAATGTACTGCTAAACCTGTTTTTTTGTGCTTGCTCTTTTCACCTGCTTTCTTGTAATGTTTAGGTTTTAATGACTAAAGTCTTATATCCAGATTTTCATGTCCATGTCAAAAGCCCTGAGTGTTAAACACCTAAGAGGAACAGATGTACCTACTTTTTATAATCATGGTCTCATACCTAGTGTTTTGAGTGACGTCAGGGCATCCTGCTTAGCAGCTGATTATATTGGTATTTACACTTACTGCTGTGCAAAGAACATCTGTTATAAATAGTAGCTTGAGAAAGTGTCAAGAAGTGAAATACTGTAAGAATTAAAATTGATGCTGTCTTTCATCAATGTTGAGGCTGTCAGAACTTGTATGAGCCAACCCTAACTATCCACAGCTGGCAATCTGGTGCCAGCCTGCTGTTAAATAACCAACATGTAACAAGAAATAGTGTGTAGATGTACTGTGTGGTTTAAAACACTGTTAAGCATCACTAAAACTGAGTCTCCATAGAGCCTTATTAAAAAAGTATTTTCTCTATTTAATAAAATATTTCTCTCTGACGGTTTCAATTAAGGCTTTAACAATACAAACAAAATGCTTCCTAATTCAGTACCACTGGACAACCACTTTTACTGTCAAGTTACAAAGGCAGGTGGAAAAAGGTAACTAACTTCACAAATCCCTGTCTAACCAGCAAATGAGAAGCATCAGATGGCTATATTTTCTTGGCTATCTCAAGTCCATAATCCTTGTTAAGTTTTATATTTGTTAGTATTTCAGTGCCTGTGGCTACCTATTTGTGTCAGCTGCAATCCCTTTGTGTGTAACTCATCTGCATCAGGGTTTAGGATTCACAGAAGCTGACATGCTGGACTTGTCTGCCTAAGCTCTTTGGTTGAGTGATTGCAAACATGATGTTGAAGTATTCTTAATTTGCCTGGAAAAAAAAAAACAACAAACAAACCAGTAGTACAGATATGTTTAGGCAGTGTACCAGCAACCTTGTGTTTGGAATGAATCAAGTTTTCCTAATACTATTTGGCTCATAATTTTCTACAGTCACCAAAACAAATGTGCCCAATTCCATTCTCTGGGGTGTCAGATCTTAAGTATAAGACACAAAGGGAAGTTTAATTGGTATGTTAAAAAATAGGAGCTTTGGAGAACCCCAGCAGACAAGAATCCTAAATAGCTTCTTAATTCTATTAGACTCTTGAGGTACTATGCAAATCCTAAAAATGTTGATAAACTACTAAGTACAATAAAAAAAACCCACTTAAAACATCTATAGACATGGTCTGGAGTGACTGAAAAGATGTAGGCAAAGAGATGTTTGCTGTAATTTTACAGCTTATGCTGTAAATCAAAAATAAAAGCTGAGAGCAAGATAAAACTATCCCAACAGTGGGTGCTAAGGGTTTGTAACACAGAGAAGGCTGTTACGTTGTACTCAGTGACATAATGATTACTCCTCAAATGATTTATTTTGAATTATATCTGTTGCAAATAAGATCTTGTTTTTAAGCCAGATGAACCCACTTAGTACAGATTTATTTACAAGTTTTCAGTTTTTAAAACTGCATACCCCAAAGTTACACATATAACCTCTTAAGGATTAACCCATGATGACATTTTGAGTTCCAGCCCTGATCTTGTGAAAACTATAATAATGAGACTTTGAAATACAAGTAAATGTAAATTACTTTAGAAAGCTTTTGGCACTGGTGGCAGGGAATGATGATGTACACTGACCTTACTTATTGCTGTCTTTCTTTCCTGAAGAAGTGCTGCCCTCCCTCCTGTGCTTCTGAAAGAGCTGCTCCTACTGAGTCAGTGTCTCTTTCACTTTGGAGGTCCAAAATAAAATCTCTTTCCCAAGATAGTGCTAGTTCTCACTGCTTTGGTCATGGAGCTTGAGACTTAATGTAATAATCAAGGTTCTAAGTCCTGCCATTTCCTATTTACAATATACTTCTGTTCAGGGAAAAATGACATGTAATAATGTTAATATGTAACAGTGGATCTTCTTTAAATAGGGTGTCAACAGGTTCAATAAACATGTATGGCATTTAATTCAGTATGCATTTACATATTTGGCATTTTTAGAGCCTAAGTGCATCAATGACACCCTGTTAATATGGTTAGTGCTGTTGTGAGTTGGAGATCCACACGTGCATTTTGGTCACACTGTTTGGTTTCTTTATTATGAAAACAATAAAGATGATAAAATAACTTTATAAGGTTCTTAATATACTTGATTTTAGGTAGTGTAGCATAGGTTTAATTATTATCTGACTGAAGTCTTTGTGTCTGTTAAAATTCAAATAATATTGTGGTGAGAATGAATGGCGTCATATACCCACAACAGATTTCACTGCACTATAGCAACTGCTTTAGATCAGGTTATTAAAAGCTGAAAATGTATTGATTTCTTTTGGTCTCAGAAGAGCAATGCATTTTCTCCTGTTCTAAGTAAAAATAAACCAATAAATGGCTGCATTAATGATGCTGTTACTGGGTAGCAGCAGTATGTTTCTTAATGTCTCAGGCCTCAATCATGCAATCACTTACTTACTCATATGTTTTACTCCAGGCAGCTTCACAGAGTCATTATACTCAATTGGGTCATTTGTCTCAGAAATGAATTCACTAAAATCAGACTTGGTTCAAGTCACATATTCCCTTCTGAGTGAATGTGAATTTGCTGTGCATTATAAAAGCCTAACCTGGAGGAAGATATTTAAAAGTATTACGAGCAATGGAAATTGCTATACAGTGCCTCACTCCCAATGAATTTTAGTCTGTCTTCATTATTAAGATGATTTATATTTCATATTTTATAGGAAGATAAGTGACATATGCCAACACCACAGAAATCCCAGCATAGGTAAGAGTCGGTGGTTTCTTCTGTTACTTAGTCTCTCATAGCCATATTTTTCACTCCCTCCAGCCCTCAGTCTCTCCATATCAATGACCTTGTGTAGTTTTTCTTGTGAAAAAACCGAGCATGTCTTCCTTGGGATTTTGTAATGGGGTAGGTAACATTTCTTTGGCACTGACAGTAAGTCATGAACTGTCTCTAAGAAAACACAAAGTCAATTGTGAGGGTTATTTTTATCTATGTATTTAAATTAAGTTCAGGTCACTCAATTTATGAGAAAAGGCCTAAAAATACATATGGCAACAATCTCTTTTCGCTTCTAGGGCACTTGAGTAAACTATAGGATGTGAAGTGACAGATTTTGGTTTGTTTTTATTTGTTTTGGTTTTGTTTTGTTTTTTTCCACTGGAGGTTTTGGCTTATAGCAACTACTACTTTATATCTGTAGCCACTTTAAAACGTATTTTTCCTAGAAAATATCTTTTAGCTATTGATATAAATATATATATATATATACACATACTACTATGCTATAGATAATAAGAGTTACATAGAGAGTCTGTAACTTCATTTATAGCCTTGTATTTGGTTTGAATGTGTTCTGCAAATGACCTGGCAGAATTGCATCAGAGATGTTCTAATAGTTCTTCATTTATTAGAAAATTTTGGGTAAGCGTGGTCAGACCCCATCTACATCTGCAGGTCTGCGAAGGGCCCTTGACTAGAAGCCCCAAAACCTAGTTGAAGTTGGAGTTGAACAGAGGCAGAATCCCTAGCTGTGCAGGATGTATTCCTTCCTGCTTCAGCCTGTGACTATGCAATTTATTAACTTATAAGGATTTCTGTTGGACCCTTTCTAACCTACCAGAGTTATTGGAACTCTCCTGCTGTGCAAGAATTGGAGTCTAAATCCCAACTCAGACCTCTGGATGCCAGATGGCGCTATGCCAATCTTATTACATGAACGGGGGGGGGGGAAAAAAGAAGTCACCTTTAGATTCCAGAGCTGTCAGAAGGAGCAGTTCCTCTCAGCATGAGAGTCAGCTGGTGAGACAAACTGAGGGTTGTACTCCCTGTTCGGAAGTTTTGAACATGATAAATGTGTGTTGCGTGTGTAGGCAACAGGAAGGAGATGACCTTCTCCTGTCGGATGCAGAAAGAAAAGGCATGTTGAGGAAAGAAGGGATAGAGTTTATAGTACTAAGCATTCCTTAGCTGTTCCCAGCCAGGAGAGCTCTGTGACTCTATTGCTGACCCTAGAGCTCCAAACCCACCAAAGTTGTACTCTGGCTAGTCAAAAGATCACAAAAGTTTTAAGTAGACCAGCATCTGTAATGATAGTTTAAGAATAATTGTGCTTTACTACTAGGAATAGTCTCAGCATAGGTACACTGGGCATTTGATTGTCTTTATAATAATCTGTTAAAGAACAGCTTAATTTCTTCAAATGGAACAGTGATAAAATAACATGGTATGATTCTTGGATATTCAATTGTTCTTACTGAACTTCTTTCATCTGAATGTAGAAGAATAATAGGGCTAAAAATCTCCTGGATTGTTAACATGACATCTTTGTTTGGGCTTCTAAATGTCTGTGTTCATTAGCAGATATAAGCCCTGCTAAGAGTGTCCTTGTCAACAATCAGTTGAAGATTGCATATGTTGTTTTGGGTTTTTTTTTCTAGATCCTAATGGTTGGAGATAACAGTATGTGCAAGCATCCCATACACCTTATATTTACTACAGCTCTCTCTCCTGCAAGAACTGCAGCTTGAGTTTACGGTTAACCATGCAGAAGTGACATTGCAGATCTCTACTTACTGAATTTTATTTTCAGATAGTTGTAGTCCTGAATTTACAGTGTATCATGCTGACGATCAGAATGTTCACAATTAAAGTAGGACTTGTAACATAGTCACTAGAGAAAAAAAAAGCTGAAGATTTATTTAATTAAGATTTTCCAGATGACTACATGATATTTTAGATTGACAGGCAAAATCTACTTAAAATCTCCTGTCTTCATGATTAGTCATTTAGGAATGCTTAAGATTGAAAAGCTAAAAGAGATTTTATAGGAAAAATATGTTTTCAAGTGACTACAGGCACTGATATAAAATAGAAGAATAGTATTTTAATGTAAAACCCTGATTCTTCAAACTGGTCTGTGTAGGTGAACTCTTGTCCCGTTACAGTTAGAAGCAGCCATGCAGAGATTTAAGGTTCTGCATATATTCTTAAAAGAAAGCATGTAATTTAGATCAGTTTTATAGAACAGCTGGTATTTTAGTAACAGATCTGGTGTAAACAATAAAGAGCGCTGAAAGAGTACAGAAAATTATCACAATCAATATGGAAGCTGTTGCAAAAACCTCAATACTTTGAATTTCTGTTAAGTTTTTCTACATGCTTTATAAATTATTCTCATAGACAATGTGCATTGTCAGTAAGAGCAGTGTGCATGCAGATATTGCCACAGAGACTTTGGAATATGGAATAATGTTCAAAGTGTGTCTCCTGAGAAAAATGTGTAACAAAGTAACAACAAAAGAAAACTAGTAAATTGTATAGGTGCTAGACTGACAGCACAGTAATGACTGTACAGAAATGAATTAGCAGTTGATAATAAAAATGGATAATTTTGTAAATGTAACTTTTGAGGAAAAACCAAATTCCTAACGGAGAGCCTATTCAAATATGAGGGAAGATAAAACTGTAACCTATGTAAGTGTGGGTGTTGCTTTGTGTATATATATATATATATATATATACACATATATATATATATATATAACATTTTAAAAACAAGAGCTAAAATAAGAATACAAATAGGACCTTTGTTTCTTTCTAGAATTGGGCACACACACTCACCCACACTTATCTTCATGGTAGGAGGACTTGTCACTAAATTTTTCTTGGGATTATAATATAGGAATGCATCGTCATGCAGTTTAAGGATTGAAATAACTATGAGTTACCTGACAATACCTTTCTGGGTCATTTTTTTAAAAGGTAATACCTTTCTGAGTAATTTTTTTAGAAGGTAATATACTAGTACAGGTTCATGGAACCTTAAATCTCAGGCAAAGAATAAAAAAGTTGACCAATAAGGTATTAGTTCCTGGAATTATTGATAGAAACAAATTCTCACCAGCTGTGGTAAATACAAGTGAAGCATTGTTGTTGTCCCTGGAGAGAGAAAATTACGGTTGGTTTTGTTTAAAAAAAGAAATGCAGACATTTTCTTTTACAGCAATTAGTGATGATGCATGGAGTGAACTGCTAAGTATTCATGACTAATATGGATAGACAGGGCTGTCCCTTGCTAATCACAATGAATATTTGCCTGTCCATAAGAAGCAAGGAGTGATGATATCAAAGAGAACAGTCAGCTATTACCAGGGCAAACTTTTGGCCATGAGCTTCTGCAGATGATAATACGAAAAGACAGAGATGAAATTAAAAGCAGTGTTAACTACCCAGGAGGCAGAAAAGCACACAGTTGTTTCTTTGCAGTTGCTTGTGTATAGTACCACATTGAGACGATCTTTTTCAGTTTTATTATATGCATTTTGAATGTACAGAATGCTCTGGAATTATTTTATATGGTGGTAACTATATGAACTATCTGGTTCCAGCAACACTCAGAACAGTTGCTACATCCATAGATTCATAGATATTAGGGGTTGGAAGGGACCTAGAAGATCATCTAGTCCAACCCCCCTGCCTGAGCAGGATCACCTAGACCAAGTCACCCAGGATTTTTTTTAAGTATAGGTGGCTTGTGGGTTTTTTTTGTTTGTTTGTTTGCTTGTTTGTTTGTTTTTGTTTTGTTTGTGTTTTTGTTGTTTATTTATTTATTTATTTATTTGTTGGTTTGGGTTTTGGTGATTTTTTTTGTGTGTTGTTGTTTAGTTGGGGTTTCTTACAGTGTATGGTCATTGCTTTTGATCTCAAATATTTTCTTTGCTGAAGTGTGACCAGTGGTTATGGCCACTAGAGGAAGCATTTGAACACATTGACTTTCTGTTGGTAAAATGTCTCTTGTCCTTTTGCACCTGCCAGCATAACTTGGCAAAAATCCCTCCTGTAAAGGAGGTTGAGTGCCCACTGGTGAGATCCAGTGCTTCTGATATCGTTTTCACCTTGTCTTCTTTTGAAAGTATTACCCGTGTGAGTATTCCCAGTAGGGAACTGGAATAGTTGGTCTACACAACATTGTCTCTTCCCAGGCTGCAGAAATTTTCCTGCATCACTAATGAATATATTTTTAGAATGGTTTTACAAAACACTCTCTGTCTCTGTGACACACAAACGCCTCTGAAACTGTGGCAGCTGTAGAGAACTTTCTCCTTATTGATGTTATTGTGCTGTGGATTACATTAAAGTAGCGAAAACTTACTGACCACTGCAAAGATCCTCAGGGATCCATTTTGGCTTAGGGAATTAATTGCCTTTTTCCTCTGAGGAGAAATCTTTTTCAGGTCCAGTTTCTGGGAGTCTATCTACATTGCAGTCCCCACTGTGACTGTTGCTCATGCAGAAATGCTTAGCTTGCCTTATAAAGAGTAGCTTGAGGGTTTTTTTCCCAGTGCAGAAAGCTAACAGCCGGGCCCTGTGCAGCTGGGTATTGCATCCTGTGCTGAGTGTTGTACTCTGACTGCCACCCTGCTAGCAGAACCTAAGCTAGCCTGTGAATAACTGGTTTAGGTATGTCTGTAGTACGGTGATTGCAGTATGGATGCATCTCAAGGAGCAGCCTGTCTCCTAGTGGCAAATGGTAGAGTTTGAGGAGAAGCTACCTATGGGTGAAGGTTAAAAGGATATAATAGTTTATTAGATGTTGGTCTCTGTTAACAGGTGAAATCTCCTGTAAACTTAGCCCACAAAACTTGAGAGCAAGGAGAATACAAAATATTAGGAATGTAATTTTGGGTTCGGCTAGAGAGGTGGCAGAAGTCTGTAGAGGATTGTGAGGTGCGGGGAAAGGCAAAATAAGGACCTGACAAAAGAGAAAGGATTAAGACATCATTCTCTGCTGCTTCTGAGTCTCACTTTTTCATTGAAATGCCTTTAGTAACTTATCTGTTGCAAACCCCTTATTTCCATGTTTGCCTCTTGTGTATATAAGGAAAATGTTATTTTAGAGTTGTTTTGTGTGGATTTAACTCCCCCCAAAAGCTCAAGGAAGTGGTGAGATTTTCCAATTATTTTCTTTCTCCTTTAATTTTATTTCTTAAGTTGTGACTGCTTATCCAGTGTGTTAACTGAAATCACAGTTGAAAGATCACTTCTTTCTCAAAGTTTCTCTGTAAAATAAGAACTAACCTTCTGAAACCCCAGTCCTTGGTATATTGTATAATTTTATTAATTTTAACTGCTCAAGCACTTCCCTATGTTATGAAAATACAAAGATCATTATTTTTTAACAATGTAGTGTTTCCTTTTCTGTACTGAATATTACTGCTTTGAGGAAATCCTTTAAGTACCTAAAATATCTCAAATTTGGCTCCATTATTAGTGTGAATATGAAAAAATAGTTGTGGGCAGAAGACATGAAATTGTCAAGAATTTGTGATGAATGAGACTAGCAAACAGCTTGAATTGCTGTCAGACTGCATTTCACTAACACTAGCAGCTTTTATATACCTTTAACAAAAAGATGTTTCTGCTAAAAGAAGGTTTACTTGCTACTTGGAGAAAGTTTTAAAACAAAACTGGAAATAACACTAAATATGAGCTCTCGTATTGATCTACAACTCATTTGAAAGATGTTTTACAATATCTTACAAGAAACTTACCTTACGATACATTAATCCTACAATAATTAATTATTAATTCTGAGGTACTTTCTCGCTCTCCTTCCTCAGCCGGACAGGGAGAGAAAATAAGATGATAAAGCTCATGGACTGAGACAGAGATAGGGAGATCACTTGTCAGTGTTTGCCATAGGCCCAACAGGCTCTATTTGGGGAAGAATGATTTATTAATATATAAACTAGATTAAGCAATGACAGAATTAAAACAGCCTCTATCCTCCCCTTTTCCCCAGGCTTAACTTAGCTCATGTGAGGGGCTGAGTCACGGCCTGAAGGGTGGTGATTGTCACTGGCTGTGCCCGGCATGAGGCACCCTGGCTGCTTTTTACACATGGGTTGCCCTACATCCCTTCCACCCAGAACCTGAAATAATATCCTGTAGCTTTTTAGACAAACTACGTGAACTGTGTGATTTTAACTGCCTTTGCTTTCACTTTCATAATATAATAGAAATGTTAGATAATAGAAGGAACGGGGTAATTTTTCAGTTCTTTAGTTTTAGCAAAGACTAGCCAATTACTTAGGAAATCTAGGGGTTTTCTGGTTAAGTACAGACTTTCATAGTTTTAAGGAACATGTGAAACTCCTTAAAATCATACTATAACTAGGCCTGGTCTGCATCTCTTAAATGTGTGCAAAACTCTTTGTGTTGTCACCTCTTTGTGGGACCTTTTGCATCAGCTTTACCTCCATGAGGCCTGGTTGGCCTTGGGCCAGCCTCAGTTTTCCTATGCTTCAACTTTTTTTTTTTTTTCCTCTGTGAAAGGTGAAAAATAAATGTCCTTAAACTCTAGGCCTTTATTAGTGCTGGGAAAGACTTTTGACAAAGATGTTGATATGATGGCAATAAGGGGGAGAAGGAGAAGAGGTAAGGATGTGGGCTACTTCACTTCAAAACTGTGCTCATTTGATCCCGAAAGTCTTACAGCACTGTTGTCTTTTCTTACTCAAGAAATCTTTCTTACTGTGAAACCATGAGTTCATGCTTACTTGTGAATGGTAAAATAGTAATGTGAGCGGACAACCCATCTTTTTGGCCACGTTTTCTCAGAACAGTTGTTTTCTTAAATGAAGTTCATGAAAAGTGAGTGGGTTGCCAGGAGTTGTCTTCCTCTGGCAAACATGTGCCATACGTATGGAAAGCCAGCAGCGCATCTGTAACCCCTTTGACCATCACCAGTTACTAAACCAGTGTAGCTTCTCCAGGCTATCTTATCTTTTCATTTTGATTTAAGCCTGTAACATCACTGACATATGTCTATATATCATGTTATTTGAATCAAAGCATTTTTGTGAGAAGTTGTTTTGCTGTGGTTGAGTCGGCACCCATGTTTCACGTGGCTGGCGGTTCATCTCTAGTCTTGTGCCTCTAACTTATGCACTTGACTGGAACCTTAATGATACCTTGGTTTGGTCCCCAGATCTAAGAAGTCTGATGAAACTAGGAATTACTACTATGAGCACTCCCAAATCTTTTAAAATGTTTTAATCATAATTATTCAGGAAGTGATGAAAAGTATCTAAATCACAAACCAAACTTCCACAAGTGTGTACTGAGGACAAGAAAAAAAACCTGAACTAAAGAGTTTTGGAGAGACACAAACAACTTTGCAGTGTATTGCTTACATTTTATTGGCCTCCCTTTTGAAAATGGAGAAGCTGCTGTGTCTCCTGCTAGACTGAAGCATATCTGCATTCATTCTAGCCTGCTAGATGAGAGCTTACTGCGGGATGGTTCATCCCTTATCAGACTGCCAACTGCAGGGGCTGCGTGTAGGGATGGAGCAAACCTGTTATCTCCTTGTGGGGAGGAATGGATGAAGAGGCTGCAGAGAGGGAGGAAGTTGTGCACCTACAAGTCTTACGTAGATAACAGAGATAAAAATCTGCATTCAAGTGGTGATGTCAGGAGAGTCAGTCAAGCTTGGTGTTTTTTGTTCCTTTTACTTGCCTTTCAAACTTGATAACTCTGCTTAGGCATCTGCAGGGAAGAAGATGGCCTCTGAGAAAGATGTAACTGGGGCAAGCAATTACAGACTTGAGAAATGAAAATCTGCCAGTATGTAGTCAGCTTGAGCTGCTGGAGAGTGGCAAGCAGTGAATAACTGCCCTTTCTGTTCTGCTTTCCTTCCCCCCCATCCCCTTATCAGGCTGTGCAAACATTAAGATGGGAGATCCTCAAGAAGTGTCCATGTTTCTGCCATGCAAATCTGGTATAAGTCAATCGACATAAAACAGAAAAAAATGCAAGAGCTGACTGAATCATTCTGAAGACTGCCATGTTAAATAGTAGACTGGCATGTCTGCTCATTTTTGGAGTGTAAGTTTTCACTGTTCTAATTAAAACCAAAATAAATGAAAAAAGATACCCCCATTTATAAGATTTCATGGCAGATATGACTTGACAGCTGTTTTAAGATGGTATCTATCGCTTCATCTCAAATGCAACACACAGAAGAGCTGCAGATAAACAATGCTACACCCAGCCAATGTTTCACAAAAGCAGGCGCTCCAGAACACCAATGCATGATTCCAGTTTTCTCACTAGGCAGCTGGCTCCAATCAGAGTGGCAATTTGTTACCTATTAGTAAAGTCATCTTGCTGCTGGCTGTACTATAGACAGAGCTTATTTGACTTTCCTTTAGAAATAACAGTTATTGCGAGCCTGTTCTATTGATAATGCAATATATGGTGGTAATAGCTGTGTAGTTGTTGGGAACAGCTCTTTTTTAAAGGTTTTTGATCCCTTGTCCTTATTGAGGCTATAAGAAATAAAAAATCCGATGCCAAATGGAAATTTGGACAGGAAATGAAGTAATGCCCACTTTATGCAAGGTCTGAATTTGTGGTGCTAGTGTATGTGAACTGCTATCAAGATGAAAATGATGAAGAAATTTCTGCTTTCATCTTTTCAAAATAGTTAAATATGAAATCCTGAGTTGGGAGGGATGACTAATGGGCCACCTGAGAAATGACAAGTGTCTTAAGAGAATGTGTAATCCCTACTTATTGCTTAGCGTTTCTTGGAGTTGGCTTTCTACTTAAGAGTGATTTTTTTCTGAGCAAGGCCTGAATAGAACCTGATTGAATTGAGATTCTTCCTCATTGAGATACTTATTTTTCTGAGGGATGCTGCATCTGGGATTTTGAAAGGAATATCTCAGCTTCCTTTATTTCAGCTCTTGGGATACACTGAAGTAATTGATGCAGACATGGCTAACATGACTTTGTGTATGACCTAATAAGGGTGAAGAAGCAGCTCAATGTGGGTAGGTTAATGAACAATTTCAAAGCTGGAGTGACCTAAATGGTTGGTAGAGACTGGGCTTTGCAGTCCCAGATTACTGTGGCGTTGAAAGCACAGCAGTTTTTTGTGAGTGAGCAGGCGAGACAAATGTGTTCACAGGCTACTTTGCAAACCTCATAGCTGTTTTTTTGGGCGTGAAAGCTGTATCCTCCTTGATTTTGGTTCTTTCAAAGCAAAACCAAAGACTGATTAAAAATCTTTAGGAAGTTTGTAGTAAGGGTTTATTCTTGGGCTTTATTTACATATTTTCTTCTTCAGGTTTTTGAGCAAATTCTTGGCAGTGCTGACCTCTTGCCAGAATTGAGATATCTGTGCTGTTACAGCTGCAAGGTGCATGTGACTGTCAGAGCACCTTAATTGCTACCTGAATCCTTTGGTGAGACCATGCTGTGCTTCTGTCTGCTGAGTCCCTTTTTATTCTCTTAGTTTCCATTTTAGGTTGGTTCTGCCCTGTTGTATAATCTTTCATAGTATCCTTAACTGAGGAAGTTTTTCATTCCTTAAAGGCTGGTATTTTCCTTAGGATAGCCTCTAGAAATTTCTTTCCTATTGAGGTTTGCTTGGGTTTTACTCCATGCCAAATTTATTTTTTTATGTTTCTTTTTTTTTTTTTAATTTACTCCACTTGAAAGAATCTTTTTTAAAGTATGCTCTGCAGTTATGTAAAGTTAGATTTCTCATGTAGTTAGATTGCTCATGTAGTTTTGATAGTTTTATTTAATATGCATTTTTCTTGATCATTTATTTTTGAAGTTATCTACAGATGAGCTTGTTTTCTGTTGCTCAGTTTGAATTGACATCTTGATCTTTCTGTATTTCAGAGTCCCACTAGTTAGACTACCATGTTTTTCTGAAAAGCTATCCTCAAAGACTAGACTAGAAAATCCTGTCCAGTCCCTTCCAAGATCTTAGAGTATTAAATATTTAACTTGTAAGATTAGTACTAGTCTTGCCCCTTTGTGGATTCAGATCAGCACTTCTGTTTTTCACTTGAGTTGACGTTAATTAGCTAGTAACTGAAAATATATTTTGTTATTCATGCATGAGATGGCTCTAGGTTCATCTAATCATTGCAAAAAATAATAAATATGTTGGAATAGATTCTCTTTTGTTCAAATGTCAGATTTTTTAGTTGACAAATGATAAGGTTTATGCTTGTTCTTTCTCTGTATCACTGAGTCCAGGTATTTCAATTATTGCAAAAGCTGACTTGTACAGAATCCTACCTCTGCTGAAATTGGGAAAACTTTTGCCACTGGTGGGGGATGAATTTTAGCCTGCTGCCTTCCTGTAGCTTCAGAATGATTCAGTCACCATTTGTGACTCACCTTCTTATTGCAAGTGACAAATGTTCCTCTCTGTGCACTTATCCCATTTAGGGACTTTGGCCTTGCTCTCTGGTTATAATTTAAAATGTATTATACTGTTCATTGTACATATATATTACTGTAGTCAATTAGATATTTCTAAAATTAAGATTTTCTACTATAGAATAAATGCCAACTTCCTTTTTCTCTAAACTCTATAATTTTTCCATTTACTTAGTTTCTACTCATTCATGGTCTCTGCTCTTCTTCTGAATGCTAAGGAAAATGCCCATTGTGCCTTAACTGGGATGAGATTGTTTATTGCAAAATATAGCAGAAAACTGTCATTGTTCTTAGGACATATTCTTTGTTTATAGTAGCTTCCTCTGTCATTGCCATGCCCTCATTTTGCCGTGTCCCAGCAAGTTCTGTTTTTCTACTGAGCCTTCTGAATACAGAGGCAGAAAATACAACATTCAAACACCAGTGCATAAAATTACAAGGTTTAGCAAACAATCCACCAGAGAGGCATCAGGTTATATATTTACCTTAGCTCTACCTCCATTATTTCTGCACTTCCCTGCAACAGTAATAAAATGTGTTCACTGGGCTTTTTGTATGCAATAAGAATTTTAATTTACTCTGGAGGAAGAGCTAGTTCATAACTCAATAGAACTGACTGGGCTCATAAGTTATTTAGTTCAGCTCCTTGTGATAAAATCTGGACACGAAGTCATTTATTATGTTTTGTCTGCCCTCTCAGCCCCATAAGTTGACTCAGAGCTAAACAATTAAAGTGGCAAATTGATTTGTTTACAATGCAAATCTGAGCTAGATTGGAAATAATGCAAAAGGCATAACCAATTACATGTTTCATAGTGTAGGTTAGCCTGAAATGAAATAGATTTAACTGATCTCTGCTCAAGGTTGCTGTGCAGTTACTGAGTCACGACTGCCTTATAGTTCTCAGTGGCTGCAAAGGATCTGACACTGCTGTTCTCAGAGCTGCTCAGGCACTCTCTGTGAGAAAAAAGGCTTGCTTTGCCTTTGTTTTTGCTGTCGTGGGTAATATAGAAGAATTTCCACATATGATTTTGGGGGAGGGAATAAAAGAGAGCCTATACTTGAGATAAATAGTCTACTTGTGAATGTATATATTGGGAATTTTGTTTAGTTGGAGAAAAATAAAAGAGAAATAGTGATGAAAAAAAATAAGACAGAAATAGTACCCAGTAAATAGAGTCTTATCTAACATTATATGAAGAACTTAGTTTTTTCTTGCAGAGTCTTTGTGCAAATTCTGAAGAAAGCACTCTTAGAACTAAGTTGGACTAGTCAACAAAGTCATTCATTTATGACCGTTTGAATGTCTTTGAATCTAAGCTCCAGGAAGAGATAGTAAAAGCTCCTCAGCACATGACAGGGGGTGTTACAGTGTTTCTCTGCAACGCAGTCTTGGAAGCCTTTGAGGCAAAGCTGACTCTTATGTAAATCCTCTTCTTGCTTGTCTTTTCAATCACGGCTTACCCCACCCTCACCAACAGGTCTGTCCTGCAGGGGATTTGCAACCAGTTTTCATTGATCTGAACAGTTTAACATTTTAATATGAATATTCCTACTCAGAATTTTTCCTTCTTGTTACATACTTATTGTCATCATATAGATGTGTAGAGGCAAAGAACAGGAGCTCATCACTCTTCTGTGGAGCAGAATTGTTTTCATGAAGGCAAGATCACAAATACTTCACAGTGACCAGATACCAGATCTGGTTTTAGCACTTGGTGCATAGCAGTGGCAAGCAAGGTCCATTTTATCAGAAGGCAGCTATTTAACATGTGCCTCACAGTTTTGAAAGCTGATGGCAGTGGTTGGAGTTTGTGATTGCTTGCTGGGTTTTCAGAAACAGTGGTTGCAGTTCTTAGGGAGGCAGCGTGTTGAACACTGCGTTTGAAAAAGTGTATGAGTAGCCTTTCATTTTGAAATGGGCACTAGAGAAAATTTGAACTGATACATAAATTTTTATTTGTGGCACATGATAATGACTCAAGTTAATAGTTGAGAAGACTTAAACTATTTGCTCCCATATCATCACTGACACTTGGCTCACCTTATAAAATAGTTTTGGAAAGGAAGGTATTGTCAGACGTAATGGATTCTATAACATGAAAAATTCAATGCAGCAAGAGGGAATCTACAACACTTGATTGCTATCATTTTGTGTGAAAGTGTGAATCAATTTAAAACAATTGTCTTCCTTTGTACTAGAATGACATGCACTTTGATAGTAGTTCTGGATCTCCTATGTAAATAATGGTATGGGAGCATACGCTAGAAATTTCTTTTTTGAACCATCTTCAAAGAGAAGTGGGATCAAAGTGTCAAGAGTGTAGATCAAAACCATCAAATACTCACATATATAAATATATATCTGTTTATGTATGTATTTTAATCAAGAGTTCAAAGGAAGATTCTAAATACTATCTTCCTGATTTCATTAATGGCAAAGCAAACATTTTAAATCAGTGTTCAAGTGTCATCATGATGAGGAAGGTGCCTGTAAGAACTAAAATATGCTTTGGCTGATGTTAAAAAAAAATAGCCCTCCATAATATTATTAAAATATTAAAATATCTCCCGCTGGAAAAACTCACCCTAAATATGGATCACTACCAAATCTGTTGATAGGAAGAATAACTATTGCAGACTTTCACTGCTTTGGTGTGTTATTGGTGCACATCCCCAGTTCACTTTCTTTATATACAAAACAATTAATAGCCTGTAGCTGTTTGTAATTCCTTCTAAGTTTGTGTACCAAATGAATCACAGACAGCTTTCAACAAATTGAGGAAAGTTCTACTTTTGGTGATACTAATGACCCATTTTCTTGCAAGCTTCTGTTGTGACTGATAGGATAGAATTAAAAATTATGCTTATTCACATAAGCAATCATAAATTTATAAACTGGCATCCTGGTCAATTTTTGCTTTCCAGCTTTTATGAAATGTTATTACTGGAAATAATATCTAAATATTATTGATAGTTTCATTACCAAAAGTGGTTAATAATAGCATGCATTTGTATTACTTATTCTTCTTCTAATGTTTTTCAAGATATTCAGTCTAGCTATTTTTATTGCTGTTCTAACCTGACATTTATTCATCCTTATTTCATTAGTTACCATGTTTAATGTACCAGCATATCAAATCCAGTCTAAATTTCAACATAATTGCAATGGGGATAGTTTTCATAATGTTCTTCATTTACAATGAAGAAATATTTCCTATTTATCTTTGTATAAAATGACCAGGGATTTGGGCGATGTTGACCAGCTAGAAATTCTGATGTGGTGAATTTGTTTTGCAGGTTTATGAACTTTGCTGCATTGTCCTTTCAATGTGTATCTGACTTAGAACGACCCCCAAAACATTCCTAGTATGTAAGGCATCATTAAATCAGCAATTGAATGCTGATGTGCAGCTGTTGGTATGGAAATAATTTAAAGCAGTGGTTAACTAAGGTTTAAGAAAATCAGTTCTGCCAGGTTTGGCTTCACAAACTAGTGATTATCAGAAGTTGCTGAAGATCTCCATGCTGAGCAGAGGCAGAATGGGAGAAGAGCATCCATCTTCTCTTGCTTATTCCTTTTCTCTACTTAATACGCTGTTATATTCCATAGCTAAGGGTGTGTTTGTTGTGGTTTCATAATTAGTCACAAGACTAAAACTTTCCATGCAAGTAATAGAGGAGCTCCAAAATTTGTAGGTGGATAAGATGAGAGAAAGACAGAAATAAATGTTAAGCTTTGTGGTGCTCTAGGCAAGTTTTTCTCATGGGACAATAGGTACAAACTAGAACACGTGAAGTTCCACCAAAATGTAAGGAAAAACTTCATTGCTGAAGATGACAGAGAAGTGAAACAAGCTGCTCAGAGAGGCTGTGGAGTCTCCTCTTGAGACTTCCAAAATTCTCTTGAGTACATTCCTGTGCAACCTGCCCTAGGTGAACCTACTTCAGCAGGGGTGTTGGACTAGACGATCCCCAGAGGTCCCTTCCAACCCCTTCTATTCTGTGTGATGCTATGATTTTCTTCAGGAAATACGTGAACATCTTATATCACAGGAAAACTCTTGATTAACTCTTGATTTCTACTCTTGGTCACGGTCCACCCCTCATGATTCAACTTTTTGCATTGTCATGTCCAAAATCAAGTCACTGATGTCTGTATTTGAGGAAATATTTTTCCCCTTCCAAAACCCCAAATCAATTTTATTAACATCCTACCCTTTCAGTCCTTCTTTTAATTTAACATTATATATTGATACAGCATTATCACTTCACTGTAATTTTTGTGTATAGGGTGCATTGTTGCAAACAGCTAAGTAGCCAAAAACCAGGTGTTGCTTCATCCTTCCTTTTCTCATGTTTCTAGGTGCATGGTTCTTCATCCAGTGACATCACTGGAATCCATTTGATCCTTTTGTGAGCTGTATCAGCTTGCAAGTATCTTGTCTGAGTTAATTTTCTGTTGTGTTCATAAGATGCTTTTGGCTCACAAAAGAATTTAATGACTAAAATTATTGCAAATTAAAAAGTGGAAGTATGGCATTAGGAATAAGGGACTGAAGGGTGGAGGAGCAGCACTTCTTCCCAGTGGTCACTCAGTTGTCTTATGCTTCTCTTAAAAATGCTGTCTGAAATGTTTGGGCAGGAATTAAAATGATGTTAAATGTCAAACCAGAAAAGCAAGACAGCTGCTGCCAAAATACCTATCAGTCTAAGCAGGTAATGAAGTGCAAGGTGAAATAATGCTGCCAGCTCTTAGTATGTCAGCAACCTTTCTATTGGCACAACTAAGTTTTTTAAAGAGTGGGGCAATTTGCTCATTTTTAGAAAGCAACTCTCAACTTGATGGAGTACAAGGAAAAAGCAATGGAAATAACAGATCAGTTTTAGCTATAGAACTATTAGAAATCAACTGGTTTGAAGTAACAACTTTGGAATTCCACTCCCCCACACCCCACCCCTCCCCACTCCCATTCTGCAGGGCAAATTGCATGCATTTTTGTCTCACTTTGCTATAGAATTGTGCATGGAGACACTCAAATCCAAATTTTGGAATTGTAAAACAAATAAAAGGATCAGACACCCTCCCAACAAAAGCAAACAAAACCAAAATAAACTCATCCCATGTTATTCCTGACCTTATTATAACTATCTCACTATATGTAATAGTAGTTATTCATTCAAATCTATGGAAGTCTCTTGGTCACTGCATGTTCAAAGATCTTTTTAGACATTTCTAGCACTTAGGTTCTGATATTCAGCTACAATGGACTATATTATTACCAGTGGGATTTATTTCTTTTAATTTAGAGTAGTTGTATTTGGAGGGAGGGTTATAGGTTGTTAGGAAGAAGCAGAAGAGCTGTTGCTCTGTATAGTGTTACCTGACATTAGGTTATAATGTCTCAGAGTTTACAAACTCTAAAGAAAGAGCAGAAGTCTAAACTAGAGCTTTACTTACTATTACAGAGCTATTGTTTTATATTTTGTTCTGTGGTTGTGGTGCCTCATTTTCTTTTATCATCATCAATTTGTTGGTTCTTTTTTTTTTAGTGCTTTTTCATAAATGACAGTGCCACTTAATGATCATTCTCAGTTGACCTAAACAGCATTCCACTGATGCAGTGTGCCTCTTCTTACTCAGCTCTAAGTCAATAAAAGTAATGCATTTAGGAAGAAATATTTGTAGAGATGGTGATTTTGCTGGAGGTCTGACAGCAGCTTTTGTAAAAACCTGACTGTTATCACCTGTTTTGAGTGAACAAGCGGCTCTCAACCCAGTGCAGCTCTGCATTCAGATCAGTCTCACTTTGCCTGTTGATTTCACTGCAAAGGGCAGTAAGATGTTGTTTGATGGCTTCTGCTCTCTGCTGCAGAAGTTAAGTGTTCATTAAAGGGAAGTATCATTTGCTTGCACACTTTCTGATCAGGTTGCCTGGTCTTCACCTCCTGTCAGAACTGTGAAGGAAATATGTCAGTGAAACAGGCAACTTTCTTGGTTTAGTTCTGAAGTCTGGGGGCTGTGCTGCATGCATCTCTTGCTCCTTGGTAATAGCTCTTCTTTGTAGAGCAACATCAGTCAGAGTCTCGTGGATGTTTCCTTGATGGTTTCGACTTCGTCTTCAACACATGATGGGTTTTGAGAGTTTCTTGCAAGAAGTTTTCTGAGTTCAGCATAGATCTCCTTTGTCAGCTGAGAAGTGCAATAATGTCCCAGTAAGTTGGATTTCTCTTTAGAGCATTGTTGTATGGTCTAACAGCATTCTTCTAGAGAAGCTGGTGGCTCATGGTGTGGACAGGTGTATTCTCCACTGGGTTAAAAGCTGGCTGGCCAGCTGGGCACAGAGAGTTGTAGTAAACAGGATTAAAGCCATGTAGATGAGGAACTTCAGGATGTGCTCTAGTGGGATGATGAGGTGGTTTTATGGTTTTTGTTTTTCTTGATGGCTGGACATGAAGATCTTTGATGTCTTTTGTAACTGCAATGATTCTGCAATTCTGTGAAAGAAAACTTATTCAAAAAGAACTGGTGTCCCTTCACAGCCAGGCAAATAATACCAGCAAGATAACCTGAGATAGGGAAAAAAATTCCAAGAAGTCCACTATCTATGTAATGAGCCCTTTTTCCATTCCAAATGCTTTGAGAATTATTACTGTATGCTTCTTTTCTTTACCTGAACACAAATAGCCAGTAGCTGAGGACTGGCCCTAGAGTAGATCTCATCATGTAGTGGCCATTGCTTCTACTTTGTATCAACAGCACATGGGTTTGGCACTCTAAAATATTTGGTCATGTTCTTCTGTGATATGAATTCCCATTTATATTTTAACACCCAGTGGATGTGCATGTCCAGGGATATCTGATGTTCCTTTCGCAGTTGTACTATCATTTGTTTAGCCAAAGGGTATGCAGGAACATGTTTGTTTGTAATTGCACTAAAACCAGAAACCTGTCAGACTCTATTTCACATGGGTTCATTGAAACATTAAGCTCAGCATGGTTTGTGTTTCAGTAGCTTCCAAAAGATGGCCTACAAGCTGCTGTTTTCCCCCAGTCCATTATTTTTTTCTTTGCTGGTACCATTTTGGCATCTAAAATTGCTCTGCTGTGACAAGTTTCTTTTTCAATGTGTCAGGAGGGTCTAGTGGAGTTATTTGTCTGTCTGCTCTCAACTTGCAATAGAAAAGTTCATAAACAATATTTAATATGTGAGTACTGAATAAAAGTATAAAGGAATTTACTTTTCTAAAAAGTGTTTTCCCTTCAGAAGGGGAAGAGTCAGCATGCACACCTAGTACCTATTTATGCTTTTATGTGTAAATAAAATTGTTATAAGAGCAATTTAACTAAATAAGCTTAATGTGTTTCTGACAAGACCCATGGCAGCCAGAGCTTTCAGTTTACCTGTTTATTCCTTTTCTATATAGTGAGCACCCCAAATAGGGTAATAAGGCTTTTAAATTGTAAACCATGTTTTATTAGAATATAATCTGGAATAAAGAATCTCTAACCATAGGAATCCTGAAGTGATGTGAAACAGACTAGAAGTAAAATGACTTTATGAACAGTTTTCCCCCTGTCAGTTCTCTTAATTCAGGTAGGCTCTTTGCCTCCAAGCTTTGATTTCAGTCTCTCTGCTATCTTTCTGTGTTTCTCTGGGCACTGACCCCTTGGGCAGCCTGGACCATCTCAGCTGTTTCCTTGGCATTGCAAGTTTCAGTCTTCTGGATTATGACCTTCTTCTTCCCCACTTTCTCCCTCACCCGTCACTCTTCTCTTCCTTGCTTCCTCAGCTTGCTCCCATGATCCATACTGGGAAAAGGCTCCCCTTCCTCACCTGCAGGGAAGTCTTCTTGAGAGAAAAATGTGAGTTAAGAACAACAAAAAAAAGATATTTCATTGGATTGTAGCTAGTGCATCATGCATCTTAGGTGTAAATGCACCAGGTTGTTACTAATAACCTGAAAGGGTAGCAGCAGTGTGGCTGAAGTCTCTTGGGCTTGGACAGGGAACTTCTCTCAGCCTTTCACTGAGGTACACTGAAAGGGGGTGGCTAAGCTCTTGTGCAAGCTGCCCAGAGAGTATTCTTTTCCTCACATCAAAAGTTAACAGCTTGGGATCAATGCCACCCATGTTCTGTTGTTTTTCAGTTGCCCTTATGGGTGACTGGAGAAGAGCAATGGAGAAGGACTTCAAAGACAATGCAGATGTCCTGCTCACCATTAGGTTTGATGTGCACCCCTCCTCCCATTGCTGCCACTTTCCAGCTCTAACCTGGCAGTGAAGGTTATTTCTCACTGCGAGCTACTGTCAGAAGAGGAAACCTGGAATCTTTGATGTTAGTAATTTGGGTTTATTTTTTCATTGCCTTAGTTTCATAATGTATGTTTGAATTCAGCCTCTTAGTAAATGCTAACCATCCTTTTTATTCAAAAGGAAGTTCTAAAGCTTCTAGAGACAGCTGAGGATGCACTCAGAAGGGTGACAGCTTTTTTTTTAGGAGGGGAGGGCTGTAAAGGTGATGCAATGTAACAACAAGAAGCTCCTTGGAAGAGGAACACCACGAACTATAGTGTCATGGAGGCTGTGGATGAACCGGAATGTTCCATTATGCTTTTCAGGACAGTGAAAGCAAATTACTTTAAAGGCAGATTCTGGGAAACAAACACAAGTGTAAACTTAAAGCATAGAAGGTCAAAATGCCAAACACTTAGTGGATAAAGAACCTTTTTTTTGTAACATAAGATTTGTTCCAAAATTGCATACTTTTGTCACTTACTCTTTCAAAGATATCATACTTGAACTCTCCTTTGCTCTTTTCTTCCATACTTCTTTTTTCTGTGCTTGGTAATCCTTAAGTTAACTCTGTACAGTACAAATTTGTTTGTTTTTCCTTCACACCCTACCTCAGAAGCTATCAGAGTGGCGTGTCATTTCACTCGACCTAAAATAAATGTGTTTTACAAATTAGAAAACCATCAGTCCATGAAACACCAGTATTCTGTGTGACTTTGTCCTCATACTCAATCTCTTGCATTTTGTCTTTCATATTTATATGTGTTGTTTATGTATTATATATGCTATGTATGTGATTTTTGCCAGTAGGTAAGTGGCTATATACTATGTACTGACCTGACAGATGTAGAGTTTCAGGATTTACGTGGGCTGTCCTTGGCAGAGAGATTCAGTGCTTTTAGTCTTTCATGGTCTGCTCATACACAAATATGGTTATATTTGGTAATTTAATGAATACTTATTTAATGAATACTTTGGATACTAAATGTTCCAAGAAGTTTACAGGATGTACAGACAGGCTTAGTATTTTTAAAGGAGCATTTTCAAAATTACTTAGTAGGCAGACCAAGACAGAAAGGCAAGTGTTTCAGTGTGGTCCAGCTGGATGTTTTTCCATTATGAGTGCAGGAAATGGAAAACTCCTTGGTACAAGGAAAATGTAGTTCTTAAGGAAGAGAACAAGGCAAGACTTTCATGTCCTTAGTGGTACAGGATCAAATAGTCCAAAATTAACCTCAGAACTTTAGCTTTCTTTCACTGGTTAGTAACTTGGGACCTTTGAAGATTTTTCTCAACTAGTTATTTCCTTCTGATTGCATATTTGAACATTTTCACTTTGATACAAATGTTCATGTCTTTGTAGAATATTGCTCATCTTGATGTTTTTATGTGTCTATGTGGCAATGGGTTCCACCAGTTTAGTTTAATTCCTATCACTCATTTGTGGAACCCAGTGTAAGATTCATTACATCCAGCTCCCTGGATTGTTTTATGGCTTGATGGTTGAATTTCTGTCATAATCAATGGGTATGATCCAAATTCTCATATTGCTATGTGGAACCCTGTCATGCAGGGTGGAGAGACAGGACCTTGGCAAAAGTTCTGTTTCAAAAGCTTGGTGATGGTGAAAGTGGGGAGGGGAAAAAGGTAAATAATGGCTGTAAGCATATTTCTAATCGAGGTTACATGGTGATGTGATACTCCTAAACCTCACGTTTGCTATGCAGAGGCTTTGGGAGCACCTCGAGCCCCGGGAGTGTTTTGTCACAAGTCCTGTGACAGGAGAATCTGTTCTCAGTAGGTAGAAAAGAGACTGAGCCAGCAACAGAAAAATTAAATGGGAAGTAAAAACAGACCTCTTTCTTTTCCAGTTGTCTAAACTGTTTATCTTGTGGTTATTAAAGTCTGCTGGAGCTCAGTTCTTGCTCCCAAAGTCACCTATGTGTCAGTTAGGCACAGTTAAGGTACAAGAGCTGAGCCACTGCAGCTTCAGTAGATTGACTTCTCTTGGAGAGAATCAGCTGAGCCCATGGGACTGTAGCATTGCCTATCATGTTCAATTTAAATAACCTTGGGGTCTTTTCCTTTGTTAGCTGAGTATATACATACTGCTTTTAATATACCCAAAGCTAAATAATTTCAAGGAATAAACTTTTACATGTGCCATCACTGCTTAGAAATCTACTTTTTTTTTTTTCTTTTCAGGAATGGGAACATTTATCATGAGACTAATATAAAATGTGCTGAAAACAGTGAAGATAAGTTTTACTACTATCTACAAAGTATCTCTTTAGTTAAATATAACAGTATAAATTGGGTTAATGTAGTAGAAATGGATGGAATTACCTTCCTATGGTAGCTATGAGACACAGTTCCATGTATTTGCATCCAAAATTAAGGCTGCTAGATAGAAATCCAGGTGTTCTGTGTGAATGAAGTTTGGCTGATTGTTGATACATGAAGGGCTATGTTTGTGTGGCTGAACTATCTTACGCAGAAAGCAGGGAGAGGACTTGGAAATGGAGAAAGAATATTTTATGCAACCTGAGCAGATGCAGGTTGTGTTCTTCCAAGGCACATTTTTGGAACAGGATGAATGAAGGAGTCCTGATGCTGGTAGAGGTAATTGTCTCAGTTCACTTGTCCCATGTTTAAAGAGGCAGAATTTCATAAGTTCTTGTAAACAAGTGTTTTGTACCAGAACTCTAATTCAAACATCAGTCTTTGCTTCTGATTCATATAAAACACAAGACCCTGATTTTTGGATCTGAGTCCATAGGAATTGTAACTCTGCATAGGCTTGACTTCAATGAAGTTAATTTCTTGCTCTTCTTAATGTTTTACTCTGGTTATTACGATGGGATTTTACTAAGTCCCATCTTGTCATAGTGGTATAACTCTATCTCCTCTTCAGTCTTCTGAAGCTTTGCCAATGTGACAGAAGCCACTGACAGCATAGAAAGATGCTTGGCTGGTTCTTTTAAAACACTTCAATTATCTGGATCTGCTGATTTTTAAAATGTCAGATTTCAGAAGCTGCTAGCTACCTGTATTACCCCAGGAAAATGTTTTATCACTTCCTGAGACACTACTTTGTTTCTGATGTATACAGCACAAATATTTATTGAACACTTCTGTCTTTTACGAATTACAATTAATCATAATATTGCTACTGTTTTTTAACAGGCCACTATTGCCATTTGGGTGCTTTTTACTACTAGACACTTAAAAGCTCTTCTGTTTGTAACAGTGTGGTTGTTTTTAATTGGAAATAGCTTCTAAGTACTTCTGAAACATGCCTTCAAAACACAGTGTTGTTGCCTCACAATAAAATATGATGTAGAAAGGAAAAGGACTTTTCAGATGTGTAAAAGCAGGATTTTGAAAGAGGAGGAGGTGGTTTGGCACATAAAACTGAGACATCTGGAAGCATAAGAGGCAGAGGGTAAACATGTCTGTGGTTCATATTTGTTGTTCATCATGTTTCTTGGCATGGCTTGGAACACAGTGCAAATCAAAGCTGTTTGTGATTTTGTAGAAATAAATGAGGAGCAAACACTTTGTTTTCAGGGTATGTATTTGTGGACAATCACTTGATATTTTTACATTGAACTTATCCAGTCCTCAGTGTTTGTAGTTCCTCTGGGCAGAAAACTGGTGCTGGTCACACTACCTTTCACTGGTTCCAGGATGAGACCACAAATAAGCAGATTATGCTGTCTGCATTTTACAACTCTCCACCTCCTGTTCTGGGATGCAGTATTTTGCAGAATGATTAGATATATGTCAGTCTAATGTATTCTTTTTCTCAGTTCCACTGACAAGCATAGCATTATTTCATTAAAAACTTGTCATAACGACCATCAGTGCTTCCAAGCACTAAAATATCGAGATACACGATTCTGTGTTGGCAGATAGGTTACACATTACAGATTTGCCCTGGGTATGCTATACAGCTGAAAAAGTGAAGCAATACAAATAAAATTAATAATACAGCTTGTCTAATAATTAGATTTGTTAGTCAGTGTTCTAAAGTTAGGTCTTAGATTTGCATACGAGTCATTTGTGGACATAATTTACACTGTTGAAGGACATATTTATAATGTCATATATTTTCATGATTTGTAATAAATTGTGATTGATTCAGACTGGGGACCAGAGTGAACATATGATGATGAATTAGACCTGTTTTTCCCCCTAATCCCTATGTTGTTTTTTTTCTCTTTTATGACTAAGGTGCTGTGGCTGATGCAGTAAACCAATGACTGTGAATTTTGTCCCATTTGTCATTTGGAACTCCTTTTCTTCCCACTTTGTTAACATTATCTTATCTTCTGAGCAGTGTCATAGAGCAAACAAGAGCAGTAAATTATCTTAGAGGACATCTTTCCTCATAAAATCACACCTCTTTCTCTAAACTTTTAATAAAATGTTTATAAAACTGTTAGATCTCATAAAGCTGTAGGTTGTTCTGGTGGTTGTGTGCAGTGAGATGTGAGGTGAAAAGGTGTTCACCACATTATCATTCCGTGGGTGTCGAGCCATTACAGTGTGGTGATTGAGGAGAGACCTTGCACCTATTGCAGTTGCCTGCCTTGGGTTGGGTCAAAACTGTGAGTGCAGAATTGCAGCTCTGGGCCACGTAAGTAACAATATCAACTGTTGCAGAGGGTTGAAGTTACGGGTAGAATTTATTAATATGAGTGATGTGCTCTTAAAAACAAAAGACAACAAATATATCTTGAGCACAATGTTAACATTGGATATTTGCTGGATTAAGGTCTACAGTGAAAAATAAGGGCAATTTTCCTGATAAATAATTAGTCCTGAAATAATTACAAGTAATATATGCAATATATGTTAAAAATACATAGAATGTCTGGACTTGAGTATTTGTTTAGAAAGTTTCCTTAATCTGGAATTTTGAATTACTACTTTAGCTACTCCATATGCAGGATTTCCATTGTAACAAAGACATCAGTTCGAGCCGAGATCTTTTGGCAGCCCAACATCCTCCTTTTCTACAGAGCTTTGTTTTGTCTTATACCTTCACATAGAAAAATTAGCCTGTAACACTGTAACAGATAATGCTTGTCTCTGCTAATGAACCCTTAATATAATGCAAGTGTCTTGACCTTACAAAGAAACAAAACCAAGTTTGATTTACTCAATGACAATGTATAAACTAGTCAATGTCCTTTGATTTTCCTATCTCTTCTTGAAGTGTCTTGTCACCCACTGTAACCTTCAAAGATATTTTGCACTGGCCACTGGTGTTATAAGACATTGAGGATGACAGCTACACTCTACATTCTGTCACTTGTGCCTTCAGTTCACTGCCAAAGGCATTTTGTACTGTAGTATGGATGAGTCTGAAAGCTGAGTTACTCTTTCGTGAGCATGTGAACATCTTTAAGGAAAAAAATAATAATTTGCCTCTCTTTTGGATTGTTTCTTCTGAATATGAAGACTCGGGGGACACAGGCACACAGTGAAAACCTTTGTTTATTTTTACAATTTTTGTAACGACTTTGGAGAAATATTCTTTAAGGCTTAATTTTGCAATGTTTGTTCATATTTTTAATGTTAAGCATGGGCAATGATCAAGTGATTTCTTCAAAAGCAGGAACATGAGCCCCTTGGGGGCTCAACCATTCCAAAGTACTCTCTAAACTTCTGCTTTCCACTGTTAGTGGCTTTGAAACCTCCAGACTTTCAAATTAGTTTTTAATGAGTCATAGGTACTAAAAGACCATGCTCTTAATTCAGAGGCTCTCCCAGGATGCTATACTGAATGACATGACCTTCTGCACTGCAGAAGTGACACTTCTGACACTATGGAATTTGCTGTTTTTTTAAGTACATGGAGATTTTTCTGAAATGAAATAACTGAGAGAGCTATCACATCAGTCACAGAAGGTGGGGTCCACCATCATTAACTGTTTTCTTCCCTCATTCATCTATATTTTGTATGCAAATATATTTTTATGTATTTATCTGTGGCAAAAAAAAGCAGTGGAAAACATAACAGAAATCTACCAGGTAGGAAGTTCTTCCTGTGATGGAGTTTTAAATTCTTAGTCTTACTTGTTGAAGCAAAACAAAACAACCTCCTCTGCTTCCCCCTGATCCTCCTGAAAAATGGCAATTTAAAAAATGATGATTCTTTGAGAATATTTTTTTATATAGCTTTTTGAAAGCTGTGCAAGTGAGTCCTGCAGGTATCCAAATTACCTTGAGCTTCTCAACGAGAGTGATGTAGATCAAAGGCCAGATCTGAGCCCTGCAGCCTGTGTGCAACAGATGCTGTTACAATGTTAAAGCAATAATTTATCACAGCTCTGTGTTCTCTGCATTACAAAGTCATTTCACTCCTGAACCACAATAACTGACTGTTTGCATTCTTTGCATACTCCGTGGCCATTTCAGCTCATCATCCTCTCATATGGACAGCAGAGCCTGAGCATGATGAGTAGCTAAATTTCAGGTGATATTGCTTAGGAGATTTGCATAGCCACCAAGCAGTGTTTTAATTTGACCAAGAGCTTGTCATTACTTGATCTGGTTTATTTCTGTGAAAGCTCAAAGAATACACTGTTTAAAAACAGCCAACCCTCACCAATACCCTTTCTACACCTGTTGTGAAATCTATATTTGAGCTTTCCAAGGAAAGAAATATTACCCATGTCCTATATTTTCATACTTCATCTTCCTGGGTTTCTCTATCACAATCCCAATGAAATAAAGGATTCTGGTTTTCCCAGTCAGATTAGATTGATTTTGCTCAAATTATGTTTTCATTTAAATCTGAAAGGTTTTTTTGGTTTCGGTTTTTGTTGGTTGGTTGGTTTTTTATTTTTGGTTGGTTTTTTTGCCTAAGTAGTGAAAATACCCTCGTTCTTTAAAAAGAAAAGTTAAGAGGGTGGTTACATTTAAGAAAAACAAGATTTGAGGCTGACCTTGAGTTTTGGGTTAGCAGCTATTTTATTCTGGAAACAAATACCAGCTTTGATTTTGTTTTGTTATTTAGGGAAATGATTTTGTTCCTTAAAGAATTGATCTTCATTCAAGCTTCATTAAGGCTTTCTTTAAATGACTGCAAGGGGAAATTTTATGAATTCTGTGCAATATCTTTTTATGCACTCTATTTATATAGTAGTTTGTTAAAAAACTGCAGTGTTTACAAGGGGAGACGAGTGTGACTTTCATCCTTCATTCTGCACTCATTGAGTTGCAAGAGCTTCATTTCAGGGTGATGTTATTGCCAGCAACCATTGGATGAGAAGACAAAATGGCAAGTTGTAGAGTGGTAAATCTGGCATTTGGTTTATTTATCTGTAAACAAAATGAATTTCAGCCAAACAAGGTATTACCTTGCAGCAGCCTGCCTTCCACTGCACACTCTGTGCATACTAATCATTCCATCTTGACATTTAGTTATTCTAGTTATTACAGATATATCAGTGAGTGATAATTAGATATGACTCAATAGCTTTAAAAAGATTTAAGCAGTTGTGCAACTCTGGAAGAGGAGGCAGAATAAAATTCTTGGATATGCTGGGATATGTGCAATAAACATATACTGATCCTACAAAAGAACATCCAAAAAGGATTAGAAGACACTGTGAGATCTGAGGAGATCTTACTCATGGTGAAACAGGGTATAGGCATAAAACAGAGTCCCTCTTGAATCTTTCGGTGGATGCTCTCAGATTAGTTTTCAGAGGCTCTGCACAGAAGGAATTAATGGTCAGTAGCTTCATTCCTGTGAATTCTCACTCTAGTTTATTGTACTATGCTTATTGGTCTCATTATATTTGAAACTAGCTTAGATATATGTGAGGTACTCTGTTTTAGCTGATCATTTGACTAGAAAAGATTACTTTTGTTGACTATGTAACAGTGCAAGGACTGTGCACATGGAGTGGTGAATGGCAGTTGGATTAACTCTCTGATCCTGAGCTGTTCTGCTACATAAAGGTACATTTCTCTACTACCTTGGTTTGTCCAAGGAGCAAGTCCTTGGAAGGAACTTGTAGATCACTGCTGTAAAGTTTCTCAACAGAGTATTGTAATGCCCTGTGTTCTGTAGGGTACCACTCTCTCTGGGCTCTTCTCTGTGCCAGGTTACTTTATCATAAAAAGTCTTGAGTATGTTCAAATGGGAGTAAGAAATGACAGTAATTGAAGTGTTAAACACAGTTTAGAGCTTTAGAAACTCTTATGAAGAGCAAGATTGGTGATATGAAAAACTGGGCACAAATACTGTATGTTATACTGTACTTGTTAGATTACTGGTTTTGTTGTTTTCTTCTTTTAAACTCGAATGTTACAATTAAGAGGCAAGGGTAAAGAAAAATCACCTTGTGCCACAGTCCAGTGAGCATGCAGAAATTCTTAGCAGGAATTTAAACAGTGAGGAGCTAAGGATGGCCTTGAGTTCATGTAGAGGATTAATAGTGCTGTTTGGGTAACAGTGAGGAAATCCCAGCTTGGTATATTTGCTTCCATGAAAGAGCTGCATTACTTCATTTACAGGTCATTTTTAGGATCCCCTGACCCATGTTGCAGTAAGTAGAACTGACATGAGGCCTGGATTCAGTTTTTAAAATGCAATTACAGGTTGTTGTTGTTGTAATAACTAAGGCATTTAAGCTCAAGGGAAAATGTATTTTACTATAAAGATGAGGTAAAAGCCTTTTTTTTTTTTTTTTTTTACACCAGTGCATCAGTTGCACTGCTGTTTTAGTCTATATGATGTGTTCTTAACATGAAATCCTATTTTGCACATCATATAACAAGAATACTGTGGCTGCCAGTGATTGGTATTATAAAATGTGCAGTGAGATAAATGCTGTTATTATGGAAATCCTATTAGCAAGTCCCTATGTACTGCACATGTAGCACAGATTTATTAACATACCCTTCTGTAGTTACTTTCTTGAAAACAGTTTTACCTCCTATGAAATACTGTGCAATAATGCTATTAATAAACGTATCTAATTGCAGTATATAACTGTGAAAGACTGAATGGACTGTAATGGATTCAAAAAGAAGCAGGATTATTGCACTGGGATATATTGAGCAACATATATTGTATGTGCCTAATTTTTTGTACACTGTATGTGTAGAGAGAGTATTGAGTATGTAGCCAGGCAGCTAATGAAAAACACAAGCCTTTTTATAAAAATCTGTCAGTAGATGGCAATGTGACTGTTTTATACAGAGTTCTTATGCCATATGAGGCTTAAGACTTGTAATCATCTGCCATTGCTGCTTAAATTACTATAATTTTTTTAAAAACTCTAAGAATCCTTTAAAACTATTCTTTAAATAATTGATAGTTACAAATGGAAGTCTTAGCTCAGAATCTCCAAAAGTGATCAAAGTTGTTTTAATTTTCCAATGGTCAGGGTTGAATAAAAATAATGTCACATAATGTGCCATCAGTAAACAGGACATTACTGCACTTATGTCTCATGTTGCTGCAGACTCAGTAAACCCATGTTTTATTGATAGCTAGACACTTTGGCCATAACTCATCCAAAAGTGTGGTGCTTATAATGAGCACCAGAAGGAATAACAAAAATAAACATGTTCTTGTGCTGTCAACAGTACATCCAGAGTAAGGCTTATGAGCGTCTCTTTTTTTCCTCGCCTCCCTCCTTGTAGTGAATTTAACCAGGGAGAAAGAAAGTTTTGGAATATTGAGTTCATCATCTGGCATTAAATTAGACATGATGGTAATATCAAATGTGAACAGCTACAACACAAATGTTTAGTGTTTATCTGTTAGTTGCTACTGTTGTTAACATAGAGAATCATAGTATGTTGGATGCACAGCAAGCAATTTTGAAAAAAGTATAATAACATTCATATTTAGGACTTGTTGGTTTTAAATGACAGCATGGATTTGAAGGGCCTGGTTTGCCCCAGCTTCTTTATCTTCTGAAGTATTGGACCCATGCCTTTGTTTATAAAAGTATCTCAGAAGGTTGATATCCACTTTATTTTTTTGAAAAAAATTTATGTCTGTCTGAAAATACCTAAATCATACATAGAAAATTCTACGTTTGGTCACTTGCCTTCAGTAGTATTCAATTTAGGAGCAATCCATCTTCATTACAGTGGTCTCATTTATAAATCAGACTGTAGTGTGAAGCAACAGCTTGTCTCTGTGCATAGTGTCCACGTACCTGAGTCAATGGGCTGTTAATTGAAATGAGTCAGTCTGTACTGGGGTCTCTGCCACTGTATGACTGCATTCTCAGCACGTGTGGGGGAGGCTTGGAAAGATGCAGAGCTAGCTGTACCCACTTACACATTTCACATTCAAGTAAGTTGCTGTCATATTGACTCAGGTGAGTGTCTGGGTCCTCAGGAACTTGGAAGTAAACCTGGTACCCAACTTTCTAGTTTTTTGGTTTGTGGGGTTTTTTTTCCTATTGGGTTCTCCAAGGCTACACATGAATGAGACCTCTATTTTCATTCGAACTGTCTGTGCTGCCTACAGACTATTCACTGTGCTTCACTCCCAGATTGACCTTCACTTTTGAAATGCAAGGTGGAAGAGTTCACAGTCCATACCTGTGCTTGGTCACCAGCTGTGCTGGTGGTGTAAACAGACCACTGCGAGCTGAAAATGGGCTACTTGGTGAGTGGGGTAAGAGACACACCTCAGAGTTCAAGAAATACACATTCTCATGTGATTTTTACTACTGACTGCCTGTACAAGCTGGTGCAATATAGAGTTGGTTTCAAAAGGACCTTAAAACTTCCTTCAAGTACCTGGGATCAAGGATGTGAATAACATGGAGCAGGTGTAGTCATCCCTTCTGAGGTGCTTCTGTGAGGTAGGTGGTTGCCAGGTGAAGAGGACTGAAATGCTTGTCCTGTGAGTGGGCCCTGCCATGGCCCTTGTAGCTATGAAAGCAGGCAGGCTGCTCCAGGGAGAAGCTTGCACTGTGGGAGCAACCATTGAGAAGTAAATGTTTTCACTTTAGAAGCAAGCAGTTCTAGCTTGTCTTTGCAGTGGGAAATGGAACCATCCTTTGATCTCTCAAAGAAATTAATCCTTTCGTTTTGGGCTGAATGCTCTAAACTGTTGTTTTCCGCTCCTTGCTACTATTAGTGAGGCTTTAGTGGTTTGTTTCTGGGTGAGGAGAAGCTGCTTATATTTGTCAGACGTTTCTTTGGAGCATCCTTAGTCATTTGTAGTGAATGTATCTTCCTAAATGCAGCAGAAATTAATAATAATGGATAATTTTCTTCCAACTTTTTAATGCTTTTTTTTTTTCATTCAGTCCTGCACCCAGGGAGGTCTATTTCTCTTCTCAAGGCTAAGCCTACAGCTGTTTTTCTGGCTTCCTGGTGGTTTTCTGCCTACATGTACCAACACATCTACCTCCTGTCAATGCAGGACCCGACGTTTTCAATCAATTCCCTGGGCCTTCCCACATGGTTTTCTGTTGTTTCAGCTGTTTTACTCTATTAAAGATCTTAATTCCTCTGAACAAAGGGCTGCTGGCATGCACATCAGCTTGCAAAGTCTGTGATTTCCCATGGATCAGAGGCATACTTGCTGGCAACCATTAACACCTTCCAGCATAACAATGCTCTGCAGCAGCGTGGGGCATGGAAACCCACCGCTCAGATTTAAGAGCCCTTCTGTAGTGAAAGCATCTGCCAGGACCCCTGCCCAAACTTCCCGTTCTGGATGGCTGTGCAAGGGGTAGGTAGCCTTAAAGGACCTTTGAGTGGTTAAAAAGTTATTTGTTCAGGACTTCTGGTTCATGCTGCCTGTTAGTTAAATAACATATCTAAATAAATGTACTCAATCTTCACGTTGTCCAATTTCCCATAATGTAGATGGTAAGATTTTTTTTTTCCCTGTGGCTTTCTGCAAATAATTTGAAAGTGTGAAATCTTTCTTATATTTATATATAGCTTTCTTATATTTATATATATAGCCATGTCCTTAAATCTGTGCATACAGAATAGCTGTCTGCCAAAGTAATTTAGAATGAGAAATTCTGTCCTACAGAACGAGACACTTCTGATTAGTCTTAAAAGGGGAGTTTGGAAAGAGTTATAGATTATCAGCCTTTACAAGACAATCATTACTTACTGATTAAATCACAGGAAATATTCCAGTAGCATAGCAGTGTTTTCATACATTCATATGTAAAGGAAATAGTCTGTTTCTTGCTGTGCTTAGCAAGTTTGGAACAGGAACATGGAAATATGGTACTTCATTAGTCCCCATTATATTTCCACACATTCAGTCGTGCCAGCTATTTTATTTTTCTATAGATGTCCCTACTGTGAAATTAAAAAAAAGGACCCAATGACCCTGCTTCCTTAGCAGTCTCCTGAGAGCAATCCTTGAGAGATTCATGAGAAGAATGAAGTTTAGCAGAATTGTATGCAATTTGGACTTTGAGTGGTTGAACAAGAACTCCTCCTAGACTGTTAAGAGCTGAAGGCTGTGTCTTATGTCATTCCACAGCTAATTTTTCCTGGGTATGTAATAGGATTTTTGAATTAAACCATGTGCTTAATGTCATGAAGCATTAATTATTATCCATTCTTTTGGAAAGGCTGTGTGATAAAAAAAAATAAATAAAAGAGATACAGTTTTAAAAGAATAAATTTTTCCTTGAACTGTCCCTAATCTGTCATTGATAAAGTTGAGTAAAACATAGTTTATATTTGTTCCTATTTGTATAGAAATCCCATTAATAAATTTTATTTCTGTTATCAATCGATATGGTCTTACCCTCAATCCATTGCAGTCATTAATGGACTTGGTAGGCTCGAGAAAAAAATTCAAAAGGTAGGAAATGTTCCTTTAATGTAGCCCCTTGCTTTTTACTTGTAAGCTGTTAAGTATCGATCCTCAGTCTTCATAAGAGCTGAAAATTATTAACTCTTTACATAAGGTGTATTCTTTTCTCAGTAAGAAAGATGTATAATACCATACAGAAGGGAAAGAAGTGGCTGGAGTTGCTATCTATCATGAGAATTTTGCCTTCTGTTTGAGATGGTTTACCTTTCAGAAGCAGATATGAAATATATTTTGGTTGATCTTCCTGAGGGTCTTCTCTAAGGGGAGATGGTCATTACTTTCAATAGCACGGATCATCATTCTGACAGGCAAAAAGTAGCTGAGAAAGTAAAAAGATTGACTGTTGTCAGAGAGTTTGACTTAAATCAATAACATTTTATTTTGATCCTTCAACTCACCTTTGGGAGGATTTTCAAAATTAAACACAGAAATTAATAACCTATTTGGACCAAACATGAATATTTTTACAGCTCTGCTTCATTTCAGCACCTGCAGAAATTTTCTTGTGTGCTTGACTCTCTGTGTTGTGTTTGCAATACTTCTACATGACTTGAGATGCTGGTCTGATGGTTGATAGACAGATACACCTCTGCTTTTGCTGAATAGGGCTGTGAGGGTTTTTTATTCCTGCATGAAGACCAGGCTGGGCAGAAAAGTGGGGTTGCTGTCATGTGTTAGTGCAGCCTCACTGAGGATTTGAAATGCAGTCTGGGCTGTACACTTAAACTGGGGAAGACCTCTTCATATAGGCTACTGAAGTCACATACACAAAGCCACTTGCATTCATAAATGGTTGCAAGATACAGCCCAGGTTTGGTTCACTCTGAGTGAAAAGAAAAATGTAAACACCATCTCAATGAAAGGAGGGGGTTCATTACGGGTCAAGGTGACACAAAGAGTAACCCCATCTCAGATATTAAAATGCACCTTAGAGTTGAGACATCTCTACTCTTTTGAACATCATTTATGCAGAAAAAAAATAACTTCTGTGCTTTGTTTTTGTTATGTTGAGGTTTTAAAAATTGGATGTATTTGGCACATTTAATTCAATGTTCTCATTAATTCCTCACACTGAATGCTTTAATGGCAATCATGCAGAAAATATTTAAATATGACAAGTTATTTTTAATTATCATAAAATTGTATTACAATAAAAGCAAAATGCTTGGCTAAGAAATTCAAATAACATAAGCCAATTCATAGTTATACAAACAAACAGTGCAAAAATTGCATGCAGAAAAATGTGAGAATAACAAAAAGGCTTTCATTAGGAAATCACACTTCTTTACTCTCATGTTTCACCTAGGAGATTAAAGATGCTTCTTTTCCAGAAAATGTCTGATTTTTATTTTGTCACAGGACGGAATCAAATGATTCCCATTAATTTCAATATGCATTTTAGTTATCTGAAGTGGAGGGGTTTTTGTTTCCTTTAAAGATTTCAATATTATCCAGTGTTTGAAGTTGGGGAGTGAGAGAGATGCTAATAGAAGGAGGGGGGGGGGAGAAATACACAGCAAACCATATGCAAATATTAATGCATTTTCTTTGATCTTATATGAAAAATATTGTAGACTTCTGAAGGCTAGAACTGTCACAGATAAAATCAGCACCCTTTTTAATGGTGAATGCTGCTTTCATCACTTTCTTGATTTACCAGCACTCTGACTTAAGGTCTCCTAGTTCTGAGACTTGATTTCATAATTTACGTATTTAGTCCAACAGGCGTTAGATCTTGCCACTTCTGCAGCTCCTTTTTAGTCTTTAGATCTATCACTTAATGGGGGGAGAAGAGAGAGACATCTAAAGATGTGCTTAAAAGAGGAGTGGGAAAGCTTCACTTTCTATTATCAACTTGCCTCCTGTCAAGAGCTATTTCTGTAAAAAACAGACCAAAGAGTAAATAGACCATATAGACCTCTTGTTACTTTTGTAGTCTTGGAGGTGCCTGGAATATTTTCCATAGGGTTATGATTTCAAAGGATGCAGCTTGGATACTCTCTTAAAGCAATTCTTGCACTGCAGATACTCAGGGTATTGCTGGCTCATTCAGCTGGGATCTACTTGGTACTGTCCTGGCTCCTCTTTCATCCTTTTTATAGCATTGCATGTAGCTGAAAGGTTCTCCCCATGCTACTTCCTCAAGAAGTAACACTTCCAGATTCCTATAGATATTTAATGGCAAGAAGAAAGAATGGAAGATGAGTCAGTAAATATAAAGGTTACTTCTCTTAAAATGTTACTGTTTCTCAAAGGATCTTGCCCACCATTTTTAATGAAAAGTGTTGATTGCAACGTATGAAGGAAAGTGGCTCCATTTCAACAAAAATCTGCTTGCATGGCATGATTTCAAGATTATTATTATTATTCACATATGCCTAATTGCCTGCTGATTTTTCCTGCAGACTTCTCATTAACCCCCCGAGTAGGAACAAAATGGTAAATTGGAATATTGGGAGGTGTTTTCTCCTCATGAGATGACTGTCCCAGCTGAAATGGAACCTCTGGGATGTGGGCAGGAGGCAGGGCCGTTACAGCTTATTAATGCCCTCTGGACCTGAAAAACTGTGTGAGGAGTGCAGTTTTGAAGGACATTCTTCATCCCCTCCACCATTGCCTGCTCTGTCAGGAAACTCTGCACTGATTTACTTCCAGTTTTAAAGCAAGAAATAGATACTTTGAAAAAAAATATTATATAGCACAGCAACGTCAAGTGATGTTATCATCATCTAAGCTCTCCTAAATAAGGCTGATGGGGGCTGTGGGAAACAGCGAGCAGAGTTTGGCAGATCCATGAGTGCTGTACGAGCCTATGCATGATATTCATCACAAATTAAGTCAATGTGTGAGCTGGGCTTTGCTGTGCTACTGATGCCTGCTTTCCTTTACAGGCTTTTTCTGCCCAAAGACATGCTATTGCTGTTCAAAAGCTCAGGGATTGTCATAGCAGCCAAATTCCAGCTCAGGTGATATGTACCCTAATGTGGGAGAGGACAGGAATTTCAATGGCAAATGATTTCAATGATAAGGAAAATAACAAACCCAGTAAAATAAATGCAGTCTTAGTGTTAAGAATTGAGCAGTAAGGTGTATCTGTTAGAAGATCTGTGATGTTTGTTCTCAGTAACAGGTGTAAAATCAGAAATACTGCTTTTTAAAGAAGCAGAAGACAATCTTCTGCTCCCTTTTGTTCTCAACTAATATAACAGAGCTAGCAGGGAAATATCTGTAACTCTCTTTGTTTCCAGTAGACAAAAATTATAGAGGGGAGTCCTGCACTAAAGTTGACTGTATTAATTTGCCTGTCAAGACATGTTATAGCAGTTGGGCAGAGCTGAAAAAACAAAACTGGTATATTTTCATAAAATATATCTGTGGAACTTTCTGCTATACATATTGTATAGATATATGACCTGATGATTTCTCAAGCACGTAGTAAAGGAATGTGTATGTTTTCTTCTTGGGGGAGATGGATAGAAGCATCCCTGTAAGAGGGAGTTTCATACTGTATGTGGTTGTAAAGAAGCTTTGATGTCTGAACTCAAGGGGTTTAATCTGCAAGTAACATTGATTTAAAGGTGTAATATAAATGTTTAGTGGCCACAGGTTTGTAGGGATTTTTCTTTATATGAAAGCAGTTTATCTTCCAAAATTACAAGGAAATAGATCTCTTTTCAGATCTTACAGTAAGTCAGTGAACATCACAGGAGACCTTTTTGTGAAGACAATGTAGGGCTTCTGTGTATGTGGTATTTTTCAACCTAAAAGTGTACTTTTGAAATAAAACTTTTAAATAAGTATATAGTGCTTAGCAACACTTATGCTTATGGCTGGATTAGGTATAAAATGCATAAATAAACTAAAATGATAATATTAAATCTTCTCACTGTCCTATTTCACAATGGAAAATCTAAATGCAACAGTGGCAAAATACAATTATTTAATTTTCTCTTTTTGTTTAGACTCCTGTGGCCAAAAGACTTTATATGTTGTTTATATGTTTCTATCCTCTAAAGGAAACTACCTTGGGGTTTTTTTTGTATCTTTCTTCAAACCAATGCTCAGAATATTTAACAAACAGCCAATAATGTTGTCCCTGAAGACTTTGTATTCTATAAGCACTTAATTGGGTAATTTGAATGAATAATTCTTATATTAGACTTTCAAACTTTTCATTTTCCTTTGGCTTTCTTTTCTCAATTATTTTTGTGTTGTGGTTTGCCAGCTGGATCAGATAGCATTGCAATGTCTCCCTAATAAAAAAGGTTTTTTTTGTTTTTTGGGTTTTGGGGTTTTTTTGTTTTGTTTTGTTTGTTGGTTTTTTTTTTTATTCTTAAATTGGAAATAGCAACAAATAACTGATGCTCATTTTTGAATTATTAAAAAAATGACACTCAAACCATAGCATTTTTGAAACAGTCCTTAAAAGTTGTGAACATTTTAATAAACTAGTATGTATTAATATTAAATTTTTCAGAATATCATTCAGTCTTTTCACATTACATCTATTGCTTTAATTAATGAAAATAGAATTTCTGAACTACATTGCTTGTTAAGGTTGAGTTGGTTGCTTTTTTCTTTTATTATCCCATCCCTCTCAGGAATTGTGGAGCTCGTTCATTTGTAATCTGATTTGATTTTCTCAAAGCAGATCATACAAACTTCAGGTACACAGTGTCAGGTACCAGTTCAACCAAACCTGGCAATTTAGCTGTTGGTTCATCAAAAATTTGTCTTCCCACTCAAAAATAATACCTAAACCTAATGAAAATACTGTACTGCTCTACTAAGGTGCATGTTTGTGACCTGACTTTTTGCATCTGTGCTGGAGAATGAATTTTTAAGACATCCCATGTGAGCTAGAGAGTGCAATCTTGCTTGTGTTTCTGTGGGAAATGATTGATGTTTGTATGAAAAACAGGCGGGATTCTGGATTTACTATAATGACTGAAGCAAGAATAACCTTTCCCAGTGATTAGTGTGTTGTGTGTCCCCCCCATCCATTTATGTGTGTGTCTCTCTGCCTTCCCTCCATCTTAGGAACAGGAGGTACTGATGCTGCTGCTACAGGCTGGAGGAAGGTGTAGAACATGTTCTGCTTTCTTAGGCTCCTTGTACAGCATGTACATGCACATACAATTTACATTGTATGTAAATTTTAACATGCTGAAATTACAGTCTGACTAGTTGTCTTCAACAGAAAAGTAGTGGGTCATAGAATTGACTTCTTCATAGAATACTTCTACATAGAATAATTCTTCAAGTTAAAAAAACCCACAAAAATGTTTTCAGTTTAGTTGATTTATTAGTGGTTTTTTTTTAACCGTTGGTGAGCTAAGAGCTGCTGATCTTGATTGCACAGATGCATGAAAATGAAAAATGTTGTGAGCCATATCCTGCCCTTGCACTCATCCTCTGAATTCTGCCACTGATGGTACTGAGCACAGTATGCAGAATTCGGCTCATTGTTCTTCATTAGTATTTGGGAGACTCTTGAATTGTGTCAAGAAAAAGCATCCCTGGGTCTATTATTTCTCTAAACATCTTAGGACAGTGATCTTTCTGTGGCAGGTCTGTCTGAGAAAGCCACAGAGATGTTAACAGCACTTGAAAAAGACTATCTCCACCTCACCCCCAACGTTTCCCCCTTAAAGACTTTGGAAAGTATTCGTTAGAAATATGATTTATAATTTTCTAATGGAAGAGAGTATGCATTCAGTATTAGTCATCTATTCCAGATGTCTTGTAAAACCTGCACAGAAAAAGACACGTTAAGCTGCTCAGTTATTTCAGCTGTGAATTGCCTTGTGTTAAGAGTTTAAATCATACTCTTTTGTCAGTTTAATGCAAAGTGGATTTTTTTTTTTTTGTATTAAGAAATGTAGACACAGATGTGATTTAGGATGAATCCTGTCAAGGTGTGACTCTGTGTTAAATTCTTGGAGAACTTGGCTGAAGACCAAGATTAATGTGAAAAATATTTATAGTAGGAAACTGTATGTCAGTAATGCAGACTTTGTGGGTTCTTCCAGCCTCCAGAAGGACACTTTTTTTTGTCAGTTCTCCCACAGCTAAGGCATTTCTGTCAGGTCGTAACTGCTTAAGAAACACCTCTTCACTTAATATTGCGGTATACAGAAATTCTCATTTTTTAAGCAAAGTCATGAAAATAAGAGATTTTTAGCCTGGAGGGATAAGATAGAAATTGTCTGACTATCAAAAGAATCCCCTTCTACGAGCAGAAACAATCAGAAACTATAGCAGTTTGAATATAAATCTGTACAAAGCTTCAAACTCTAAGTATAAAGGAGTGTCAAATTGCTGGTAGTTTTTCTTTCTCTCTCCCAGTTTCAGTAGAAGGATCCTTCAGCTGATCAAATGTAAAGAGATGACAAGAAGTAATTTATATGGGATCGTATTCACTATGTAAATGATTGCAACAAAAAAAAAAAGAAAGCTCATTTCTCCTGTGTGCTTGCATATACAGCAGTTGCTCATCACCTAATACTTATGGATGGATTCTCTGATTCTGACAGCACATTAGGTACTGAGGTAAAAGCACAAGGGAAATGAATAAAAGAAATAGCATGTGTCTAAGATGTTGGTGCAGCCAAGGTATAACAGATTTGTCACTGGAGATAAAACAGCGTAATTCAAATGCATCCAAATGTGAGAAGGCTCCACCAAGAGGAAAAAAAAATGAGGATTTTCTTTTTATCTTTTTTTTTTTTTTTTTTTTTTTTTGATTGCTGATTTCAATGAGTAATGTGAGGTTGGCCATTGTGGGTGTGCTGGGTGCACTCTGTGATTAAAATGCAGTGGGGCTCAGGCTGCTCTGCTGGATTAGCTCTGAACCTTGAGATTTCATGCTGTTGCTTTGTAAAAGACAAACCAGCATGGATTCATTGTAAAAGTGGCCCAAAATATTCTATTGAAACTATTTTCTTTATTAAAATTATTTTCTGTGTGAAAAACGTGTGCACTTCACAGACAGTTTTGACTTCTTAGCAAAAAAATTGAAATGCCTGAAAACAGAACCTTTCAGCTTTCAGCAGAAAGCTGGAAACCTTTGATTTGAAAATGCTGCTGTGCTGGTTCACAAGTGTTGTATTCTACTAAAGAACCTGATTCTCAGAAGCAAATGTAATTGAATTCCAGCTCTCATGAGACTGAATTTATAACTTGTCTTGGGGATTTTTGTCTGCTATTTTAGTATGTTGAAACAGTGAAATTTTTGTGGCGTGGGGGGAGAAAGACTCATTTTTGTACAGCTTTTAATTATAGTAGATCAATTTATGGGCACACATATGCATACACTTTATTTTAAATCCTTATTTTAGAATGTACAGAGACCTGATTCTTTGCACTTAAATCACACTTAACTGTCTTTCTCCTCTCACACTGTTAGAGAAGTGCTTGATGTATAAGGGACAGGTTGTCAGCAGATGAACTCCTTTTCATCATCACAAATAACTGTAGACATGAAATATTACTCAATTTTCTTGAGCCAGGAAAGGAGCTTTATTTTAAGGGAAGGCTTTAAAAAAATAGTTTCAACATTTCAATCTTCTGTCAGAATAGACTGTGCTGTTACATATCTTAACTCCAGTGCTTTTGGATAACCTACTGCTAGGTTGGAATTTAGCATGCACCCTCCTCACAATAATTTATTTTTAGATGAGGTGGACTTGGCACCTCATTATGAGATTCCAAAGCATTTATTAGACTTTAAGGCTGTGTCTAAACTGCAACGTAGGAACCTCTGGGACTGTTGTGGGCCACAGGGGTCAGTGAGCTCCTAACCCAGGGTTGCTGCACACGTGCTCCCGTTCTCAATCTGCAGCTGTGCCCTGGAATTGCTTGGGAGGGGGGAAGAGCTACTGCAGGGAGAAACTGTGCTGGGATTCTGCTGCAGTTTAACCAAACAGACAACTATATTATGGAATCGCTACCAGTGATTCTTAAATTTACTTGGATAGACATAGATGGTGTTCCTGGCCATGGAATAATGTAAGTAAAAGAACATTATTTAAATCCTGGTATCCTGGTCAAATGCCACTTTAGGTAATTGGACTGTACCCTTCAGTCTCAGCTGGATAGGTAATTTGGTTGTCATCTCAACTGAGCTAGAGTAAATCTACACTACCTGTGCTGAAATAAACAGAGCTGTGTGAAATCAGAGTAAGTAAATGGCAGTCAGGGCTGCTGGGTTTTTAGAGCTGGGCAAAAAAAAGTCTGCAGATTTTTTGTTGTTCTTATTGGCACAAAGTAAGTGAACTTTGCAAAAAGTTCTCTATGGTTGGGTGTAAATCTGAGGAACTACTATGATTCCAGTATCTAAACTTAAATAGAGGAAAATATTTAGCAAGCGTGCTGCATTTCTCATCAGGCTTTGCTAAAGCCTGCTACAAAGTGGTTCTTTTAGCACCTTTGCCCCTTGACATAGCACATGGTTGTCAAAGGTCCTGCGAGGCTGAGGCAGATTTTGAACAATGAATGGAGAGTCTAAGATGAATCACGGAGAATGTGTGTTTATTATTATATCTTCACATAAACAAAGGGATATTTTTTTTTTTAAATAGAGTTAAGCTAAACGTTTAGCTTTCTGTCAAGGTTTTTAACATGACTGTACTTTATACACTGCAAACAGTAACTCAGTTTCTTGGGGAACAAAGAAAGATGGGGCATTTATACTCCATTGACTACTTCAGCGTTTCTTTTATACTCTACGCCTTGAATTATTTGTCTGTATTCTCCTGTTGATAAAATTTTGACAAGAAAAATCAGACAATGGTACAAATGCACTTCTTGACTTACTAATGTCTGCGATGACTCTTATGATATAATCCAGAACAACAAAAGTTCTGCTTTTATAGTGGGTTAGTCACTCACTTGAGCCATCTAAAAGTGTCACTTTGCACTGTGCAATAAGATGGGTATGTTAATGCTTTAAGATGCTCAGCAACTTCTTACATGTTTGTTTCTCACATTAGTATTTTGTCCAGATTTTTAAATGAGTATACAAGTTCATGCAGAAGGCTTGTTTTTCACTTGATATGGTGTTGCAGCAGTATTAATCTATAGTAGGGAAAAAGAAATTCAAAACAATGATGTATTATAGGGCTCTTTTTTAGATTATTTTACTTCTATTTTTCAAGTTACTGGCTGTGATTACTAGAAGAGGAAAAGTAACCATCTCCATACTAGAGCAGCAGTAACAGCTCTGCCAGGATGGCTGCCCTCAGGTGCTCTCAGAGTGACTGATGGCAGAAATAAGGACTCAGAGGGAGCTGTGTGAGCAATTGGAAAGAACAATTAATTTGACCAATGCAGGCCTCTTTCCTATTTGTGAATAATCCATGTACAAATTCTGTTTACCTTATTTTTTGTTGCTAATTTCGATAGTCCCTTAAATTTTCATGAAGGAATTTCAACTGCTAGGGTAATTGCAAACTGCTTGCTATTAGTATTCCCTGGTAGTATCCATTGCTACTGAGCATCCCTGTTTAGTTGAGTCACAGGATTTAGTCTGAAAATTTTCCTAGGAGCCTAGAATAAGAATTTCCAAGTTTGAGGTGATGGATCTAATTTATGGCAGTTATTTTAATTAAACTTACTTCTGGAAGTGAGACTTGGAGTGCCTCAATTGAGAATAGTGAAAATTGCTTAACCCTTGTTTTAGGATTATAACAGGTTTCATATTTTACAATTGGAATAATGAGAATTTAAGATGTGTTAGAAGCCTTGCAGAATCTAGAATTGTACTTATGGCTTTTTGTTTGCAGCTATTGCAGTTGCACAGCATCTTTATATGAGAGTGTGATGACTTAAACCTTCATATGCAGTGTGTGTATGACATTTCATTATTAAAAAGTTATAAAATACTATAGAATGTTACAAGTAGCCTTTAGCTATTTGATCTTTTTATATTTGTGTTATAACAAAAGAGTGGTTCTCCTTTTGCTTGATGGCATTTTTCTCATGTTACAGTTAAAACAATACTTAAAAAGATAGATGCTAAATTTCACTTTCAAAACTGAATATGGACATTTTTGCATTTGTTCAGTCGAAGAAAGTGGTGTCTGGCAGCCTGTGTGTAAGCAGATGCTGTTCCAAACTAAGGGTTCTTGTAGTGGGGACAAGTACATGGTCTAGTTTATCTGTTTGTCCAAGATTGTTTTATATCACAGATCACAGAAATCTGTGATATAAATCATAAAAATCTGTTTATGCAAGGAAAAATCTTAATTTGGTAATTTTGGTTCAGCTGTGCTCCCCTCTGTGTTACCCCCAAAGGATTCAGGATGGAGCTCTCATTCAGATATTAAAAAAAAAATTAAGAGCAGTGAAACTTTATAAAAGTTTTACTGGCTTCATGATTCATACAGACTAAAACAGCTCAGGGAATCTCAGAAATAGCTCTAAAGCACTCGTGTAGGTGGTTTTAAATCACAGAAGAGATGAGCTCTAATACATGATGGACTCTCAGTCACAGTGTGATAAATTATTACTGTGATATTCCATGAATTCCAAGGAGGGGAGGGAAGGTTGGCAACTGTTGATATACAACTTTTTTTGGATAAAACACCTTATTACTGTATTATTTTCCATGCAGTTTCTGTTGTAGACTGTCCCAGAAAGATGACAAGCAGCCTGTGAGGTATTCAGTTCTTATGGCTATCTAGATTAATTGAAGGTAACTGAAGAAGATGTGTTGTGAATATCTTTTTTTTTTTTCCTCTATTTGTGAGAGCGAATAAATACTGTTAATGCCAGTGCTATTAGTGCTCCATATCTAGCTGAGATGACCTTTTCTTAATGAAACTAAAGAAAAGCATTGGAGTTCATGCGACTGCTATTCCTAAAATTGCACTAAATTGAATTTTCACATAAATCTAAATGCTTAGAAGCAGACTGATTTTCAAAAATAAAAACCCCACTCCAAGAAACCCAGATATACCACTATAACATGTTTTCTTTTGAATCTGGAGCTTTAAAACAAACAGAAGGCTGTGCCATATTTCCAATTCAGTTTTTTTCAGTCTCATGCAGGAATGTGGATTTTAAATCAGTTATGTATTTATAGACGAGCTTTGTGCTAAGCAGATAACACAGCATGATTTATAGGCAATTAGAGCTTTTACCACAAAAAATGGCTTAAGGGTTTAAGTCCTACCTAACACTTGCTTTTGTTTCATACATCTGAAATTATGACCCTCTGAAGGAAATGGAAGCTCTTGCTCAGATGATACCTTACTCTGCATATCAGTTTTTGACTAAAAGTTCTCTACATGACTGAAGTTTTGTATTGTATACTGAAGAGATCCTCAGTCTTAGCACATAGAGAGAAGTGGGAGACGGGTGCCTTTGACCACCCCTTCCTCCCACCTCACTGAGCCTACTCCTTATGCAGGATGAAGACAGCTCACCAAGTGTGGGCTTAACTGCTTTCACTTCCTTGCTTTTGCCTAAGAACCCTCAGTACCACCTGAAACCTTAGAGAGAAGAGGAAGCTTAGCAGGTGTTTACTATGTCCCAGGTGAATTTTGGAAGTAAAACTGTAGTAAGAATTTGAGTCTTTCCCTTTGTCATTCTTAGAGGAAATGTATCATCCCTGTTTAGTTTTAAAAATTAAAAAAAACCAACAAACTCAAACAAACAAATATATGTGGGTTCTGGATATAAGTTTTCCTGGAATAAACAGCTCAGGAATTTAGATGATTAAATGAGGAGGCATTCCAGTTTAAAAAAAAAAAAAGTAAAAAAAAAAAGTACATCTTTTAAGTGTGTTTGTTACTTTTCATCATAAATGTGAAGAACTTTTTATACACTTCTAAGTACCTCTTGGAAGTCCCATTCTGAGATGGATAAGCTGCACAGTGTTGAAAATGTTAATCCATAACTCAAATTGGTCTACAAGTTTGAGGTTGCAATTTTGAGTAGTCTAGTTTTTAAGTCTAGTCTGTAAGCAAAAATGAGGATTTTCTGCTTTAAAAAAAAAGCTTGAAAATAGCTGAAGTTAAAAAAAAAACCATAATTAGTTGGATTTACTGCATTTTATGGTGCTGCAAATCTTAATCACTCTAGATGGCTTTTTTTTTTTTCTTTTGTGATCATAACAATCTCCTGAGCGTGTCACTGTGAATTCATAGACAACATATTACAACATCAGATGAAATGCTTTCCAGGTCTCTAAAGAGATCTCAGTGATGTAAACCCATTATGGTTACATCATGTCAAGATGTTGATGAGTAATGTCACTGGGAATCTTTGGAGTGCGCTTCACAGTGAAGAACTGAAAGAAAAATATGTCAGAGCAATCCCAAACCCAGAGCCATCTGATGATCAAGATGATTATGAACGACAAATTGAAAGTTGTTCTTCCTTTGTCCATGTTGCCAGATGTTCTGTTTTCTGAACAATGGCTTGATCTTCCTCTTGTTAGCCTGTAAAATGTAAAGGTGCCCATTTCATTGAAGTGTCATGACTGTCACGTTTCTAGGTATGTGACAGCAAATGAGAAGCTGTTTAATTGACAAGGATGATAATGTAAATTATTTTGCTTTAAATGTTTAAATTTTGGTAACTTTATTTTGAATATCTGTAACTGCTCTAAGGGGAAAAAAACCCAGTGTGTTTGGGCTGTTCTTTGCTGCCCAATTGGCAGAGGTTTTGAGGGCAAAGTTACCAGATTAACTATATATTTTGTTAAACAACTTGAACAAGAGGGTGGTAGCAGCCTTAGCAGCTGGCATTTTGAAGGCTTGTGTCATGGCGTAACACCAGCCAGCAATAAGCTTCATACAGCTGCTCACTCACTTGTTACCTGGTTGGATGGGGGAAAGATAAGAACAGGAAGAGAACTCTTGGGTTAAGACAAAGGCAGTTTAAAAAAGCTGCACATGTAGCAAAGCAAAATAAGGAATTATTCACTACTTCCTATCAGTAGGCATGTGATGGCATTTTGTATTCTGCTCAGATACATAATGAGGTCGCTCCATCCAAACACTTACGGAGGAGTTTCCATCCAATGGCAATATTCCCGTGGGAGACAGATGCAATTTATAATGCAAGGAATTACATTTGGGGATATCTGGGGCCTCTGCCAGCACAGGAGCATGAATATTGTGTGTCTTTTGAATGCTGATGTTCAGTCTCAGAAGAGGGACATTCCCTTTGGACCACTGATCTCAGTAGGTTGGCAGTTTGAGGCTTATAGGAATGTCTCCCCAGCCAAGAATGGGCTTCTAATGGCGAGCTCAGAAGGGTGCAAGGTCACTGGAGCTGCTCATTTCCCCACCCTCAAAGTCCATGGCTGGCATCTCCATGAACTGGAGATGGCTCAAGGTCACCAATGAATTCTTTGCCAGTTACTTCTTGTAGGAAAACTTCCAAATAATTTTCTAAAGCTCAATGGATTTATTTTTTTTTTAAATCGAGAGGGCCTTAAAAGTCCAAATATGACTTATTTTAATTTATTCACTGCAAATATATTAACTCAAACACAGGAGTTGTGAGCAAACCTCTTAAGAGATTATTTGCATTTTGCCTGAAAGAAAATAAATCAACAATTGGCTGCTGCAGACTTTATACCACTTGAATTGTGACACTGCTGTGAAATTAAATATAAATGCTTCAGAGATCCAAATAACATTAAAGCTTTGAGGAAGGTGGAATTTTAAATCATGACTTCTGCCAAGAGAATACATATATAATAAACAATTAGGAAATAATCCAACTCCTTAGGAAAATTATTTCCTTGCATTAGCTTCTCTCTGTTCAACGTTTACATTCTGAATAACACAGTTAAAAGGTTGTGTGAAATATTTGTTGTTAAATGCGATGTCATAATAAGTAAAGAGAATAAAGAATATGATCTCAATAATAACATTAAGCTGTTTTTTGAAATACAGTTTAATGGACAACTTGAGTAACCACTTTGAAACAAAGATAAACTCTTGTTTTCCAGGATACATTTGAGTATGAGCACAAGATTCTGTTTTATTACTTTTTCTTAATGGTTTACATTAAAATACAGGAAATAGAAGTGATTTAAGGCTGTATTATTATAGGACAGTCTACTGCAGAAATCAGAGTATGAAGGGACAATTGTCTCTATCTAAAAACACTGTTCTGCTGGAGTTTATGGTCACTGATCATTTTCTCTACATACGGGGTTGTCTTTAAAAGCATGTTAATACTGCAGCTTCAGCCATGAGTGCTATTCAGCTGTTTATTGTTCCTCTGTCTAGGATTTGAAGTTGAAAGGAGTTTCCTTCTAATATTGAAAAAAAAATAAAAATATTTTTTTTCTCTGTCTGGAATTAGAAAATTTTATTTGTGGTCCCAATTCAACTTCTGCTGCAGAGTGGGAAGACTATTGACCTAAAAACCTTCGTGGTTTTTGAAATACAGAAGACCCCAAGGACTGCTAGAAAGTTCAGACTATCTGAAGGAATTCAAACATCTTGTTCTACATAACATTACTAATTAATTTATAAATGCCATCAAGAATAACTTTTGTCATTATAATTCTCTGAATGATTCTATGAATTCGGGTTCTAGATTCTGGCATGTTCTCAGCAACTTTTGTAGGCGTTACTTCCCCCCAGTTACAATTCTTCTATATAAAAACTTTTTAGTACTGGAAAAAGCAACTGCTTACTGGTTTATTTCCTTGCCAACTATCTTGAAAATTTTAAGTGAGTGATTAGGTATTTATATAACGTTACTATCATTTTCAGGGAAGTACATTTCATGATCCCTGTTGGAAGAATTGAAGACTGAATAAATGAAGACGAGAAAAAGCTAGAGACATAAGGCTTAGTAGTAAATATCCATTGACATCTGTAATGCTTTTAGGTCTATATGGAATATCATTTGAGATATATAACTCAGCATATTTTTATACAAAATGAGTTAGGACCTCATAAGGTAAAATAAAGCAAGCGTGCAGTAACTTTCCATACTCAAAGTAGCAATGTAGCAATGATTTACAAAGTGGTTCAAATATATTGACCACAATACCAAAGATGGAGATAAATTAGGGGGACAGCAATTAACTTCTTAGTGCTGAGAAGGATTCACAGGGATGGGTAATAACTTGCATGTAAACTACTGTAAAAATGAGCATTTTTCCTAACTCATTTAATGATTCTGCAATAGTTAAACTTTGAATACTGGATTCAGATTCTCTACTTGGTCCCATACTCTCCCATGCAACTAAGTTTTAAAATTCACGTCTTATATATTGACAAACTTTCCCCTTTACATCATTTGCTGAGCTAATAATTTAGATAAAAGATGAAATTTTGCTGTTCTTTTTTTGCCAGTAATCACAAATACAGTCTTACAATAAACAATTTGGAAACCCTTTTCTTTTTGTAAAGGATGAAGACAAAAAGCAGATAGCTGAAATGAACAATGTTTTGAAACATATCACATCTCACATATCACAATGCTTCTTGTCTACTGGATGTCTTCTATTTGACAGTGGCTGGTCTTTTCCTCCATGCATGACTAGACTTGAATGTTCTGGAGCACAGATCCTCTGCTGGTGACTTTTTGACTTAGGTGGCAAAGCTTTTTGGTGCTAGCTTATGGTATTGTGATTAGGAAGTGATTTTTATCTTTAGACTCTTCCTGTGATCTCTTTTCACAGAGCATGCTGGTGATCTGCCTTGCAGCATGATTCAGATTAGGTCATCCTTAGCTAACATCAATTCAGCCTTTTTTTTTTTCCTCAGTAATAGGCCTCTGCAAACAACAGAAAGTGGTCATCATGGCTTCCATATGCTGTGAAGTGTGAACACAAAATATAGGTCCAGGACTTAACACTTCAGCTTTGGCAATGGCAATGGTACAAATCTGTCAGTTAAACACTCAGCCTGTGCAATATAGTCTGGATTGGCAGAGCTAATTAGCCAGGGCAGTGTTGTTTTAGAGTTGCTGTTCTTGAAGTAATGCCCTCAAAAAGTGCCACCCTCTGCCAGTCGGACACCCCAGAGGTTCAGAGGCTTGTTAGCCTTGTTTTAAATATGTTCTTTAAATATGTCCCCCCTAGTGCCCTACCTCTGCACTCTCCCTGCAGTTCTAAAAGTGTATGTGGAAGATCCCATTTGGAATATAAAGTGTTTCTGTTTCAGAACACCTGTGATGTGGTACGGCTGTTTTCTGGAAATGATCCATCTCAAAAAATATCCTGTAAAAATGACCCAAACAACACTGAGAAAATCAACTACATTGACTCTCACATTTTAAATAACAGAATTAAAAATAAACTTGCTCTCAGAGAAAAGAATTTACAGTGATAATGGTAGTATATAGAGGTCAACTAGTCTATCTTCTCCATATTTTCACCTTGATTGAAAAAAGTTACTTTTAAGCTTCTTGAGATAGAACTCGTTTAAAATACAATTTTGTATGGACTCTATTTACAGCCTATTTTGCTCACAGTTTTGTGCGACAACTCTCAGCAATGCAATATATTATCCACTGTATTGATTCCTTATATTATTCTCATTCTGAAGATGAAATACATCTCTGTGCCCAATTCAGTTCAGTATTCATTTAGGCCATTGCTTTAATGTGGATATTCAGCGTAGTTGGTTTTACTACCTGCTCTGTAATTGTAAAATTTTACTCGGGTTGAAAGTAGTTTTGAGAAAAGCCTGAACTACCTGAAGACAATGATATTCCATGTGACTTCCAGGTGATGATGGAGATCTTGAGAATAATTACCCTCTATGCAGTCGTTTGTCCTTTATGCACATTTCTTCCCATCTACTTCTCTAGAAGGAGTGTTGGCGACAAAGGCCGTAGTTGCTACTAATGCCAGCCTCTAATGTGGCAAAATTTGTAATTGCAAAAGACTTGAACAGCAAAGAGAGAAAAGCACTATTTTTTTTTTTTTAAATAAGAAAAAGAAGAAGATAAGAAAGAATCTTGTTTATCTGAGGCACCAAGCAAATCTATGAAATGCAAAAGGGTAATGGCAGTTTCACTAAGAATAAAATATTCATGTTGCTAACTTACATAAAACAAAAGATGGAATGTTTTCTGCAGGGAAATTACTTTCTGTGATGAGCTCCATTTATGCATGATAGAGTTTTAAATTTTTGAAAACCCCCTTGGTTATTTTTTTTCTGTTTTTCAATTCTAGCAGTTTTAATTTTAGCCTTATAAACAGATATATGTAAAATTTCTTGCTAAAAGGGCCTTATTCTGTTTAAAGTCATATTTATTACACTCAGCAAAAGGAGAATTGCTTCTGTCAATGACAATGAATACAAAATCAATATTTAAGACTGCAGTCTCATAGACTTCGTGTTATGAAGCAAGTACTTCAGTTTTAAAGTGCCCTATCATAAAATGTGTCTTCATTTACTTTCCGTGCATTTTTAGCATTCTTCACGTTATGAAGTATGCTCCAGAGGTTCTAGTTTTGCACCAGGCTACTGAAAAGCAGACACTTGCAGATGGAGTTGTTTAACATTAAACTTCTCTCCTGCAGCAGGGATGTGTATGTCACCTAAACCTATGGATTTCTGGAATTTTGATTGTATAACCCAGACAGAAGCATTGGACTGGCTGTTTGGCAAGACTTTGCTCTTCTTGGACTTTTCCAGTCCCCTCTGATAGAGAAGAGTGGTAAGTGGAATAATGTTTGATGGTCTAGGACTGTGTTTTCTGGGTTTTGGTTGGTTTGTTTGGCTGGTGGTTTTGTTTTGTTTTGTATTGTTTGTTTGGGGTTTTGTGTTTGTTTTTTTGTTGTTGTTGTTGTTGGTTTTTTTCTTGTTGTTGTTTTTGTTTTCTCTTGTTTTATGTGTGTGTCATTTAGGCAGCTTACTCTCTCTGCATATATTTTTGATAAATTCCATTTATGGCCAGCATCAAAGCATATCACCAGAATTATGAAATCTCATGCTTATGATGGATGCTCAAATTATGTGGCTTCCTTGTCTCAAAGGTAAACACTGAAGATAGCAGTGTGGGTAACCTCTCGTGTTGTGCAGGTTTGATACAAAACTGCAAGTGAAGTGAGGAAATCTGGATATTTAGTCTCAAGCTAGGCCCAAGTTCTCTGAAGCATTCTTAAGTCTACCTTGTTTCTGTAGTGGTACAAACAGGTTTTGGAAGGCCAGGTGATTACTGACCTTAATGGATTTTGGCTAAAATATCAGACTTAAAACTTTCTGGATAGTTGCTTCTGACGAACTTTACTTAGTACAGCATTTCAGGTAATATTCAATTTCAGCAGTTTAGGGTGAGTTGTTGACTTATGTTCAGTGTCCCAGAGGGAAAAAAAAAAAAAAGAAAATATAATTATATCAAAATATAGGAAAAATACGTTCTTGGAAGATGTTGGATAATGCTAGAGCATAATGAAATGTATGAAACAACCATACATACCATAACCTTATTTTCTTTTTTTTTTTTTTTTTTTTTTTTTTATTTTAAAGAATGATGTGGTTTTTTTTTGTGTTTTTTTTTGTTTATAAAAATTGTGGCAGGGTTTTTGTACATTAGA
>JANHGL010016711.1:116526-137593 GCA_024611195.1 Ceyx melanurus
TACTATAAAGAATGAAGTGGTTTTAGTTTGTGTATTTATTTAGATATAAAAATGCAGCCAGGTTCTATGTACCATAGAACAAGAAACTTGTGAATAAACAACGAATATTACAATTCTAACATGTTTTCAATTATAGTTTTACCTACTGAGTAGGTAAACAGTGAAACTCATTTACTTAATTCCACATAATAAAGTATATATATATCCTTGGGAATAAGTAGGTGCTTAAATATTTAAAGAAAAAAAAAACCCCAACCAAACAACCAAGCAACAAAAGCCACTGCACTTTAGTATCTCATACAAGTGTTTGCTGGATCAGATCTGTAAAAAGTATCTTTGCTCTTGACTCTTTGAAGTGACAAATGTAATTTAGGAAGAGAACTCCCCTTCCCTAGAGGAACCTTTTATTTTATTAAGTGATCGTAATGGTGACAGAAGCATAACTCTTGAGAGATTCAAAAATATGAGCTAGGAAATGGGACAGATTTGAGCTGTGTAGCCACAAACAGTAAGAAAATGGACACTTTCATTATAATGCTCCTCTTCTTTAATGAGTGGAGACTAGAATATGATTTTTATCCTCTGAGGCAGTCATAACCAAGGAAATAGGTGCTACTCTCAGTATTTCTAGGAGGTGGACTAGGACTGCCTGTTCATACTGTGCATGCAGAGAAGCAGAGTCAGTTTAGTGCAGGCTTCTGGGAGTGCAACAGCTGAGCAGGCCAGTCCATAAGGTCCCTCAGCTGTAAGACCAGTTTCAAGACTCTTGCAGGCTGGGCTGATGTAGTTGAGTGAGCTGAGTGAGGTCATGCAGAGAACTACCAGTAGAATGGGAAGTCTTAATTAACACTCAGTTTATTGGAGATTTACTTTAAGTGTTGGATCATCTTTTCCCTACACCTGCTCAATTTTGGATTATGGTTGTAGCATGTGAGAACATAGCTAAATTCGGTGCTTCCCTTGATATATGAGTGTATCATCTTCTTAATAGCTAAACTGCCCTTTCTTTTCCTGCGGCCTTTGGAGGGAACGTTGATATGGTTGAACAACAGTAATATGCAGCTCTAATATTGCACTTTTCATCTCTAACTCTCAAAAGGCTTTTGCAAAGCAGATATGTATAATTAGACCTGCTCAGAACTTCCAGACAGGACAGAGGTCTGTTGGAGAATGCTGATTCAATAGGACTGACGGGTTTTGCCCCAGCTTTTGTTTGTCTAATGAGTTTTGATAACAGCAGAAGACATGTTCCTATTCTATAATATACAACACTAGCTCTATAAACAAATCATTTCTACAGGGAAATATTTTTTCTGTTGATTTACATGATGGTTGGGAGAAGCTCTTAATGTTCTGAGGTTAAGACTGTGCTTGGGAACTGTCCAACAGCCTTATCAAAAATTCATTTTTTATGTATTTTGTGGACTATTTCATGTAATCCTTGTAAATAACAGTCAACCACACCACTCAGGTACCACCCTGGCAGAAATGCAAGCAGGTGTGATGATTCCTTTGGATCTGCATTGCAGATTCAAGTCCATTCTATTTAAAACTATCATGGTTGCTATCAAGTAGTGAAAGCAGAAAGTGGCATTTAGTAGGCAATGCTTTCCCCTCTGAGCGGATAGATTGTAGTGAATTTATTAGAATTTGTCATAAGAACTCTTCTTTTAAAAGTGAAGTAATATTGACTTTGATGCGAGTGAAACAGGCTACTTGACTTCATCTCAATGTACTGATGATAATTGCATTTTGCTCTTTTGCTGTCAGGCACAGATTAAAAAACATGTTATGATGAAAAATGGGAACCTGTAGAGTCCTAGGGAGATATCCATTGCGATATACTAGCAATCCATACAAACCTAATGAAGGTCTTTATTAGAAATCTGGAAGAAATATTAACCTAAAATATTATTCCAAAATAGGAGATGCTTAAGGTCAAAGTTACCTGAAAAAATTCATGGTAACACTTCCTTTCTCCAAAGTTGTTCTGACAAACTTGTGAGCCAGTAACCTCTTTATGAACATGTAAGCCTGTAGCATCTTGAACTCCAGTGTGTGGAAACTTCATCAGGTGTTGGGTGCACAAATTGTAGAGGTGAGCTGTGAATTCACAATATATATTTGGCAAGTGGTTTGCTTTTCTACTTTCTCGAATTTGTTGAAAAGCAACAGTAGAATTAATGAATATTTGTCAAGCTGTAATACTTCAGATCCTTACTAGTTTTGTAGTCCCCACTACCACAATATAGGTTACTTTGACACTTTTTACTTTATACAATGGAATATTCCATTAACTTCCTAGAAGTTATTCTGAAACGTTACACATTGGCATGATTTATAGCATATTTGATTCATTACAGATGTCTTCTTTATGAATGAAGTATGATAATGCGCAATGAAAAGAGAGAGAAAAGTTTTTCTTCCAATAATATATCCAGAGAATATTTTTAATCATTAGCATAAAGATGTTGCCACTTTCCAGAGGGGAAGACATTTTGTAGGAGATGTTTAGCCTTGAGGCAGTTCGTTCCTTACACAGAGGCATAAGAAATACAGCTCCTGGCAGTTTTTATCATTACTAATAAATGAATAAGCATGGTTAGTGCAAAAACATGTTTTATCAGAAGGGCATGTTACACTGTTCTTATCAATAATTCTATGCAAGTAAAATTCAAGCCTGCGGGATGGTATTGTTGCAAGTATTTTATACAATCACTTTTCATGAAGGAAAATCAGACTGGGATGATGATGAATGACGGATGCAAATTTGAGGTGTAATTAAAAGAAAAAAAGTTTAATTCCCAAGTTCCTGTAGCAAAGAGAATAATAATAATAAAAATAAAATAGTGTACAACTATAGTTTAATAGATAATATTCCATTAAAGTGATCAACAAGCAGGAAAATTAGATGGGTTTATATGAGAGAAATTGACAAGCTTTAAATAGTTATGAATATGTGAATAGATGACCTATTTTGCTTCACATTTTAATTCTGGAGATGAACAGATTAAGGATTGTGCTGGAGAGTACAACTGGAGCTTTTAAGGGAAGAGAATCTGCAAAAGAGTAATCCTACAGGAATACTGCAAGAACTTTGTGGGGGAACTTAGTGGGGGTTGGATAGCTATTAACAGATCAGTTCTAGAAAGATCTCATTACTACCATCACATTCTTATGGGCATCACCAAACTGAGCTTTTTATCAAACAGCAGAAGACATATGGTTCAATCATTGGAGGTAGTTGAGACAAGCATCAAATAATTTCAGAACTAGCAAAAAAATAATTCAAAGGCAAAACCATTCTTTGGTCACAAATTATCCTGCCCAACAGTGATTTTTGCACTCTTAGTAGGTTTGGTAAATAGTTTTATAGGGGAGAGGTGTCATTTTGAGTTACAAAGCTTTACACTTCAGAATGAAAACAACAGGTCACTCAAAACTACTAAGGTGAGTGGCATCTCCTAACGTTATTTAATAAGGACAGATTAAAAACAAGGAGCATATGTTTGTTCACAGCTTGTCATGGTGACATTTGAATCCAGTGAAAATGAAGACAAAGTGTGCTGTGCAGTGGCTACAACAGTAATTATAGAGCAAAGCACAAGGGGAACTGAAGAGATTGTTCTACCCCTACTTGAGAAAAGCAGTTTTTACCTTTGCACAACCCTGTAGGCCTCCTCTTTTCTTCCCTGTTTATTCTTATAGCTGTCATTTGGTAGCTGCCTGCCCAGTGAAGTAGTGTAAGATGAAGAGTATGACCTTGCTTTCATTGCAACAGAGCTTTGCATTGAGAGAACAACAACAACATCAAAAAATCCAAGGAACCAAGAAAATTGTCAGGAGTGGACAGGGTGCTGACTGTGAAAGCATGTAATTTTGTTGGGCAGCGATCTTTGTTATGTGGTGGCTGAGAATAAGCCATACAGTAAAAAGGCTACCTCTCTGTTTCAGTTTAGCTGAGTGTAGAGGAATTGCTCATATGTCCCATAAATTACCGTTTCTTCAGTTAATGTACAGTCTCATAGCGCTTGCATATTAAGTAACATTTGTTAAAAATTCATAAAGAGTCCAAAGCATTCAAAATCCAATACCAGGCAATGTGATGTTCAAGTCTTGCACAAAAATTGAACGCTACTTCCATTCATCTGAGAGCTTGCAGGCACTTAAGAAGGCAGTTGTAGAGTTCATGCTTAATAGCTGCTTCCACGCTTATTGGCTGCAGTATAGATTATATGAGTTCACTGAACAGTTCTTTATGTGGGTTATCTCAGACTCTCTTTTATCTGGATTTATTACGTCTGGCAGTGGTGTGCATAAGCCCAAGCTGTAAAAGATGACAGCTGTTCTTGTGAGATATATGTCTCTCTTTTCTATGTTCCTGGAAGTAGTCCAGCATGTCTGAGATCATCAGGACAGGGATGGTAACTGGATGCAGTCTGGGATCTGTAGTCCTTTCTGCATCTCTGAAAGCTGTTAAATGGACACAAAAAAATATAAACTCCTGTAGAAAGTAATTAATTCACTGAGTCCATTATAGGCTTTCATTAAAATGGGGCCTGTTTTGTCTTCCAGAGGGATGGGTTTGTCTGAATTTTTATTTGATTTTGAAGGATTTTTCAATTTTTCAGAACTCGCTTCTGGACTGGAACTAAAAAAACCACAGTGGCCTTCTGTTAGATAATGATACTTAGTTCTTTTTTTTTTTTTTATAGAAAAAAATCAGTTTAATTTCTGTTTTGCATTGAAGTGAAAATTAAGATTGAAAGTCATTAGTTCATGTAACTGAACTTTGCAGTATTTTCTTTACAGGCAGCTAAGGGATCAATAATGTCATGGGTACTGAAGAACTACAGTATTCAAAATGCTTGGCCTCTTGTGAGAACATTAGCAAATATTCATCAGTTTACAAAACCCAGGTCAGCAGCAGAGGATATTTACAATGTGAGAGGAGTCTAGCTTTGATATTTTCTGTTTAGTTGCTATATTTCAAGATATATTTTTGCAGTGATCTCTACTTAGGTGTGAGCCTTGCTCTGCTAGGTGGTATACAGGTACACAGGAGATAATGCTTGAGTAAAAGATCTTCAATACAGACAGTTAACTCTTACAGGTCCTGAAAACAAACTGAGGCTAATTGATTTGACAGGAGTAAATGGTATTTTGTCTGGCGGGGAAGATGGTCCTAAGGTAATGGAAGCAACATGTAAGAAACAAGAATGAGTAGGCAATCCCCTTGCCTTAGGAAATGTCAGAGGTTCCGTCAGGTGTGTACTAAGTGAATTTGCAAAACTACCATCAATATGCAGACTGATGAAAACAGTGCAGTGTAGACTTCATAGCAGTTTCCAGTCTTAAGTTCATAAGAAATCATTGTACTTCCTTTATCTCTTCTACTTAATGCATCCAAGCTGAATAAGGAATGTTCTGCGGCTTTCTAATTTTGCTATGCAAGCAGACATTAAAATATTACAAAACAGAATTTTTAATATTTACATTTCTCAGACAGTATGCAGGACTAACTAGTAGGTTTACAAGGAGGAATCCATCATGACCTTCTACATTACTGGACCTTCTTCATAGTCCAATCTCTGCATAATTGCTTTCTGTTGCAATTTAAACAGTTGTTTCTGCAGCAAATTTATAGCCTATGGTGTGAATTTGCATCATTCAAAATAAATTCAGAAACTGTGTAGTGCAGAGAATTAAGTACATTCGTGGAAAAGTTGTTCTAGTGTTCCCTCTCACTATCATTGAGTGTGAACCTTTCTTTCTGGACTTATGTATCTGTCAGTTTCTAGCCATTGGATTTTGTTACAACTACCAGTTAGGTTAAAGTGCCTTCAGCTATCAGAAATATCAGCCTGTTAGATGCTCTTTGCTTGTGATACAAGTTATACTGGAAACCTTCACTGTAAGAAGTGATTATGGATTGAGATAATTTAAAGTGCCTCGGTGAAGGTAGATCTTGAGTTCTGTGATTCTGTTCCTTTCTGAATATTTTTAAAATTTTCAACGTTTTTTTCTGAAATGTAGGTATTCAAACCAGGCCAGATGTATGGTATTATCTTATTATTACAGATACCAACTACAGAGGTAACACCACTTCTGCTACAGGTGGTCCCTTAGGCTAAGAAAATTTTGTCTACCATACTGTGCTGGGAGCTCTTACTATGTGCAGTGTCTCTTAATTCCTTTTTGGAGTAACTGTTTTCTAGTTTCAGTACGCACAATAGTGCCTAATCTTTCCAAGTACTGCACAAGGAAATTTTTTTCTATATGATATCTGTTTCTAATCTGTAATGAACTGCTACAGAAGTGTAATTAGTATGATGTTTTCTTAATAATTTTTTAGGTCTGCTTTTAGAGAGCTACTCCTTGGCTGAAAATGGTGTTTCACTCAATGAGAAAAAGAAGAGAAAACAGTGTTGTGTACATGGTCTACTATGCTGTTCTAAGTACACCTGGTAAAGAAGAAATCGTATATTCATCCTAAAACATACCTGTATAGCTAAGGTAAAGAAAACAACAGTGCTAATTTCCTTCCTGAATACTCCATGCATTAATTAAATTATTGCCATTATAGCCCAGATTCCTGTAATATATCAAGGGATGTTATTCTTCCAGAACAAAATCTGGGCAAGGCTGGGGGTTTTGTTACAGACTAAACTTTCATAAATTTCAATTGCTTATAAAAAAAAAAAAAAAAAAGCATTAAAATGTTATTTGGAGGTTTCTCAAACAGGTGAGACAACAGAAATAGTCAAGTGCTGTATGTGATAATCATGATACCAATGACAATATACAACTGAAATACAGTTTAAGTATTGATTATGGAATTTAAGTCTATGAACCTGAAAATAGTTATCATAAAATTCTTATTTTCTCTCAGTGGCTGTTTCTTTTTTTTTTTTTTTTTTTTTTCTAAAGCTGAATAATAATGGGACAATACAAAACTCTGTCCAAAAAGTTTTCATGGTTATGGTCTGAGACAAATGCAGTTAAAATAATATTATCAATGTGAAAGCACATCAATTTCTAAGGTAAATCTATATCAATTAGCCACTACACCCAAACTTCTAAAGGAAGACTGCTCCAATTATTTTTATCTAAGTGCTCTTTAAAGAACAAATACAAATAAAAATTAGTATAATTTCCTGACATTGAAGACAGGGATTATGGTTGTTAACATACATTATTAGAGACTGAGTAAAGCTGGGTGAAGAAATTTCCTCAGATAGGACGTAGGTAAAGTTTTACAACATTTTTAATCCAGTTACAATGGTTTAGAACTTTCTTCTTTTCCCATATTCCATTTTGAAATTCATTTAGTGCAGTTACTGCTGCAGCTTGTAGTTTGCTGGCCTCCAACTGTGCTGAATCTGCACCACCTTTCTGTTAATCACTGACATGAGTTGCTGCTGCTGCTGCTGGGAGGAACGACTCAGCAGAATGTAGAAAGTGCTCTGTTCCTGCAGCCCGGGGTGTGCTCTATGGACAGCTTGTCACCATATTCAGTTACTCTCTAGATAAGATCACCAATGTCCTATAAAGAAACAGTAACTTTTATTGGTTTAATCTCAGAAGATCCCATCTGTTTACAATGGGGAGGAAATTGCATCTCGTTCAGATGGGGTGTCCCTACTAGGCTGGCAAATTTTCTGTTTCTTGTACATAAAACAGTCCTCCATTGGATGAGATATTTTGTTTACTAGAGTGTAGTGCTGGAGAAAAATTAGAGACAGCCTTGAGAAGCTGCTGACACCCTGCAAATGAATTTAAATATGAGATATATTTCTCAAGGAAAGGATTCTGATCAGAGTTTAAGGGAAAGGCAGAAGAAAAAAATTGTGGGTAACTCAGGGTTCACCTCAGCTGCTAAGAAGAAATTGGAATAAGAAAGAGTATTAGAAGCTGGTTTTAATAAGTGGGAAATAGGGATAAGCTGTGGGAGATGAGACATGAAAAGAATTGGAGTACAGAAAAGAGAAAACAATGCAATATTTGAAAAGAGGTCAGAGAAATGTACTCGTGAGCACTACTAAGAAAATAGGTACTGTCAACAATGCACGGGCTGTGAGAGCTGCTTCTGTTCTTCATGCTGGGTTTGATTACATCCACAAGATTTGCTAAAAACCCCTCCATGTGCTTAATACTCTTTTTAGTAACTTTTCTTACCCTCCTCCTGTGGCAGTAGTACTTAGTGCACTTATAGATTATTTGCATCAGAAAGGCCAAGTACGGGCTTGTCTGCCTTTGTGGTTGATTCTATATACACTGTTTAAAAAAAAACCAAAACAGGACCATGGTTGTCTGAAAATAACTTCAGTACAAACATAAAACTCAATCTGCTTATTTTACGGACCAAAATGTGGTTTCTTTTTGTAATAAAAAACTAGAGTGCTTATCACTGTGTTATGCAAGTACCTCTCGAGAGATGCCTGTATCATCCTGGAGCTTATTTGTGGGAGGGACATGCTATTATCTTTCTTTTATAGTTGGGAACAGCAAAGCAAAAGGATTTCAGGCTCACCTATCGAAACCAAACTTTGATCTTTCTGTCACAAGACATTCTTTTTCTAATACTCCACAGCAAGTGCTCAGAGACTGACTTAAATTTGACTTGTTGGCACTTGGATATTCTTAATGAGGATGTAGGGTTTTGTTTTCCTCTGGCTTTCTAGTTTAGATTCTAGTTTTGCATGGAACTGAAAACCCTTACCAAAAGGACACCTCCTATAAATTGGGAATGCAGTGAAAAATGCAGATTGTAGAAAATGTGTATTTTAGATCAGCTATTGAGTAATCCTTTGTTGAGAATTTTTTCTGGAAATGCCGTATTTAGGGTATATAATTTCTTGGTGCAATGTTACTGTTTTCCTTGCTCTAATAATAGATTCTGTTGTTTGGTATGATGTATTTATAAAAGTCAATTTATGTACCTACAGTTTATCACTGTTTTTGTTTTGAGTAAAGTAGAACATCCAACCCCCTACCAAAAAAAAACCAACCAACAAACAAAACAATAACAACAAAACAACTCAACCAAACAAAAAAAAACAAACCCAAAAAGTGGAGCTAGTGTGAGTTTTCAAAACATGTCAGCTTTTACATACAAAGATTCAAATCCACCAGCTTCCCATCACCCTAGCACTCCAGCTGTCCATATAGTATGCAGTAAGTATCTTGGTACGTAGGAATTTACCTGCTGTAATATGATGTTTCACAGCATCAGCATTCATACCTTATTTAACTTCCAACCTGTTGCCAAAATGTTGCCAAGGCCCCCTAATTATATTTATAGTGGCCTTTTTATGTGACAATTTGCCCTCCACAGTAATTTGTAGGAAATTTAAAGAAATATTTCCATGCTGTGATTGTATGAATTTAATCTTTGTTTGGAACTTGGCTCATAGTATTTCCCTTCAAAATAACAAATTAATTACTACTGGTGAAATCTGATGCAATTTCACTTTGTGCTTGTGATCGCATTACCAGAGTTAACTGCTCAGCTAATAAATCTTGCACAGCACTCAGTTGCAGTTTAACAAAATTTATGCTGTCGGTTGAGGGTACTGCTGGAAATCTTGTACTCAAGGCTCTCCAAAATGTAATTGAGAATGTCAGGAGAAATCATTACAAAATACATGATTGCCCAGATTTATCTGCTACCCTCGACAGCTTTAAAGCATGCAATATGTACAAAAGGTGGAGTGCTGCAGAACAATCCAGGTACAGTAGCACACACATGGAACGTGGACAAGTTGAGTCATACATTGGTTCTAGCTACATATATTTTAAATATAAAGGAATGATTATCGATGTCAGGCACTTTATATAGCTCACATTAATTTTGAAAAGAGGAGATAAAACTCAGGATCCTCCTCCATGCGCAGGAAAGTCACACAGTTCTTAACCCTGAATTTTAAAAGCGGCTGTTTTGATTTGGTAGTTATGGATGTAAAATGTGAATTCCTGTGACAAATCTTAAGGCAATGTATTTCTGGTATTCTGATCAATGGCTTTAAAAGGATGTTGTTGATTACTACATTTATTCTGCCTCTGTTCCGTGCTGTTGTTATCAAGCTTTATGGAATCATCTTATGATCTGAGTGATTATTATAATTGCTCTCTGCAGTTTAGTTATTAAGCAGTAAAACATGTATCTTTCACATTTCTCAGAAATATATCTGCTGCTTTGGAAGTGTAATAAGGAAAAATGGCTAAATAGAAAAGAATAACTGTACAGAACTAAGAGAAGCATTACACAGTGCAGCAGAGCAGAAGTTACTAATGGTATGCACAATCTCAAACTCAGATGTATTGAACCTGAAATTGTTATGCATGCGTGTAAGTTTGATAATTTATACATGAAAATAACATAAAGAGCTTGGAATGATGCTTGACAAAATTTAATTTTGATATAATATCACTCCATGGTATTCAAGGAAAGGCTTCATGCACTTTATTGTATTATTTGAAAGGTGTCAATTTACTTTTAGACTTTTAGCGAGTTTTCTGCTTAACATAAAACATTTATTTGTTGAGAAATTTAGAAAAATATATGAATGAAGTATGGGAAGATTCAAATTGAGATGCAAATAGGAAATGATAATGTCAAAAATCCTGAGTGATTAAAAAATTAGAGAACACAGGTAAAGGAATAATTTAAATTCAACCTTTTGTTTTCCATATTCTGTATTTCATCATTCTTACAAATATTTCCCAATGAAGCTGCATTATATTACTGGTCAGAATGTAGAGATTGAAGCTGATTTTTAAACAAATGCATATACCTCATGTAGTCAGGAGCCCCTGCTTATTGCAGTGCTGTATGTTGCCATAAGTAGGAATAAGGAGAATTGTGTATAGCGTTCTTATTTATTTAAGACATGCTAATTTGATAGTTCCTTGTATCCTTAAGACTTCCAACAGCTCTGTGGGTGAAATCACTTTACAACCTGGTGCAGAGGCTACTTCTACTGTATTTCATATCTCCATATCGTTCTGTGATCATGAACATCACTATAAATCAGGATTAATTGAAGGGGCAGTGATTCAGCTGTGCTAAGGTGACATGTAAGCTCTAAGCCATGCCTGACTTGGATACTGAAGGTCTGCTCCTAGGCTTAGCTGCTGATGTTACTGTTGCCTGATTTACTTCGGAGTCTTCAGGAGGAAAGAGCTAAGAGTGAACAATTTACTGTTACCTTAGACAAAAGAGTTGGTCCGTCAGTAGTCCTATTTCTTGTAAACTCTGGAATAAGAGAACAGGTGCAGGTAAACTGTATCACATATACAGTATATATATGGGTTTCTACTCTTCAGTACTTGTGTTGATGTTAAACATTGATCCTTCCATTTTGCTACTTGATCCTGGTCATCTTCAGGATCATCATTTCATTTAGTGTCAGTGCAAAGGGACATTGCAAAGCTATCGTTCTGAGGGATGTTCATCGAGGGAGGAATATGACATTTCTGGGAGACTGTCAGGGCCCTTGTGAAGTGTTAAGATTATTTAGGTGGCTGTGCTGCAGAGGAATGTACATTAACTTGAAATATGGGAAATATCTATAATAAAGAGTTTCAGTTTATTTGATCAGGGAGAAAACCTAGATAAAGAAAACCCCTGGGTGTTTTTAAAATGTTCCTTAATGCTTTTTATACTCCTCAAGATGTAGTGAAGGTCAATGCGGTAGGAAATGTCTCCATTGATTTAGATAAACGGTACCTCTTTGCAATGCATTCCATTTTCCCTTTTATCCACTTGAAGAGCTACCATAAGACTTTACCTTAGGCTGTCAGGCAATGTGCAAATTTTTCATAACCCCTGGTGAGGTTATTAGGTTGGCATATCTCTTGGCCTTTAGGGCAAGCACTTCCACTAAGAGACTGTTTCATTTGTGTTATCATGGTGCATGCATTATAAATATTTCTTTCTACTAGTAATTAATTTCTTTTGTATTTTATTAACCTATAAACCAGAATGATATTGAAATAATTTTGACTTTAATATAAAAATGAAAATAAAAATATTTCTTCTTTCATGTTTTATTTGTGTGTTGCCATGGTTGCTCTGTAAACATTTCTGACTAATACTTCAGGGTTTATAATGCACAGCAGAATACTGAGACTGAATAAGAAGACAATGTACATATGTAGTCAGCCAACTTAATGGTATCTACGAACAGCAAAATGCATTTTAGGAAGTCCCAGTGGAGAGACCATGGCCCTGTGAACTCAACAGGAGTTTTGACACTTGCACTGCACCACTTTCAATCCAAGTAGAGAAATTATTGCTATGGAAAGAAGTAACCTTGTTTAATAGCTAGTAAAAATACCGATATATATATATATATAGTTTTACTTTATATTTATAAATATATATCTAAATTGTTACAGATAAAGACATGCAAACATAGTACAGTGGCTGCAACTTTTTTGTAGTATTACAGGACCCTTTTTGGCCACTTCAGTGGTATAGCACTCATTGCAGTACTGGAGATTGCTGGAACTTTCACAGACACTTGAAAAGAATTTTTTTTTTGTAATAGACAAATGCAGACTTGTCAAGACTTGTGCCATCAATAGAGTGTTTATGTGTTTTCTGCTTTCTTTCTAGCTGCAGAGATATTGCTCCTCTGCTTTCCTCTCTGCTTTGTGCAAACATGCCAGGGACTAGAGGGAAGCTATGGTGCTCTTGAGGACTTGGCTTCCCAGGGGAGCTGTATCCTTTAAGGATAATCAGGCAGCAGTTTTCTGCCACAGTTCCTTCTGTAGCCAAGTCTCTAGATCAGTTAGGGATTGGGGGTTGCTGTGGTAGAAATGGTTGAAAGACAGTCCAGTGCAGTTTGAAATTTCAGACTTCACGCTCTACTGGATTCACAATACAACAGTTAGCTCTTAACTCCTATCAGGAATTACCATTACACATAGAAAGCAATCAGTCTTTAATGATCTTATCCTAATTTAGCTCCCAGTATGTGATACCACTGAACTGATGCCATTTTGATTAGCACTGATAGCTCTGGTCCCTGAAAGCTCAAGGTGGCCAGTCCTAAGAACTCATTGATCAAGAAAGTCCCAGCTTTCTTCATGTCTTATGGGTGTTTTATGCTTCTCTGACCCATTCTCAACAAAAAAGGAGATATTTTATCTGTGCTATCTTTGTTTTATGACCATTACTTCTGTTTTCCCTTATTTTTTGGTTCCAATGTTATTAGTTTAGAAGAAACATAGGAAAAGTTTACACTCATATGTGTAAACAACAACAGTGTATTGTAATACCAGTCTTTGCATTTAAAGTGCAATACAGATTCTTCATAGTCATAAATTAATGCAACTGAGGAAATAATACCATAGATCACTTGCTGAAAGGAATATTCAAAATATATAATCAACTTTGCTTAGTTATTCCTATCAGGTTGAAGCATCTCTAAAGATAATGAAAACTAATTCAAGAAATTATCATTACTTTGTACCAACTAATGAAAAATGTGAAATACTAACTTAGAGGAAAAACACCCACCCTGTGAACAGTTTTCTTCTGAGTTACTGAGCTGAACTGGCTCCATAAATATTACAGTGAATCTCAGCACTGACTTGAATTAGGCAGTGTGACCTTGCTTGCAGGGAGAAGACAGAGAGGAATGTGGAAAAGTGAACTTTATCCAGGAAGAACTGAGCTATCAGATAAATGTGCTGCTTTTATGAAGCTTTCCTCTGAGATGTATATTTTGCAAAACTTGTAAAATTTTTCAACTCATTAATTGGAACCCAGCTTAGAGAGAATCTGCCCTGCCCCAGGTGTTAATCAGGAGTGGATCTAAAGAGCCAGAACAGGAACCCAAGTTTATGTCTTCAAACCAATCTGAATGATGCAACCACTGCATTATTGATGTGGACTAGATATTGAGGCTTGTTTTGTTTGAAATCTCTCAGTGTCACCTAAATGGAGCAACTATAGTCAAGTGGCTTACTTTTTGTGGGGTAGGAAATAATGTTTTCATAGATCCAACTTGAGTAGTAATGTTGAGAGCCCAAAAGAGTTGCTTAATAAAGTTAGAGCTCTGAAACATCTTAAAAACTGCAGTCATTATTTGCATTCTTTGCCTTTGGCCACTGAGAGCACTCAAGATAATTTATGGCTTTTTTAGGCTCTGGAAACTCAATTGCTAGCCTTTGTCAGTCTCTGGTGGCTTTTCATAGGCCATGTGTGACATAACCCTTTCTGCGGTTCAGCCACAGTTTTCCCCAGGTCATTTCTGACACAGTATACTTAAGTAGTTAGGTTGTACAGTGCCCTATAGCAAAGATTTTGTAAACTCAGGCTCATAAATAAAGCATACCATAAAAAAAACTCCAACCAAACAATCAAAAAAACCAAACCAAAAATCTTATTTTTAGGTTAATTCTTCAAGGTGTTTTTAATGGTATTAGAGATTTTGGTCTTCTCGAATAATTTTTTATCACATTTTAACCTTAGATTATCTTACAGGTCTTCTAGAAAGTAAAGCCAGATTAACTTAACAATTAGCCCACACTACTGAATTCACCTTTAGGTACATATTAAACTGCTACTACTAACACTTGAAAACTGTCAATAAAAGCTGTAGTGGAGAAAAATCTGGTTTGAAAAAGCTGGTTCAAAGTCAGTGATAAGAGGTAGAAATTCTGAGTAGTGCCATTGTTTCAAAGAACAAGGATGAATCTGAATCTTATCACCTTTCTGCTTTGATAGGAGCTTTCTCATAGTTCAAACTGTGGTGGTGTGGAACTATTCCTTGAGATTATATTTCCAAGACACAGTTTAAAACTCGGTAACAGAGATATTGCAAAAAACTTAGTTTCCTTTCTCCTGAGGGAATAATAATTTCCTTTTGAATCTGTGTGGCTGGATGACATTATTATTAATACCTTAAGAGTGGGTATCATAACGCTGGTGTGTTTATGAATTCCAAAATTAATTAGCTACTCTTTAAGTGTCCCAGGGCAAGGCAGCATTCTCCTTCGTGGCCCTTCTTTTTCCCACAAAATGTTACTACACCTGATCTAGAGACTTGGTTTTGTTTTTTTGTTGTTTTTTTTTTTCCTTTGACTGCACAGGTAAGTGTATGAATTTACATATGGTGATGGGCATGGGTTTAGCAGTGTTTGTTAAGGACAATGCAGGATTGAAGGAAGGATTAATGTGTAGTGGGATCATAATTTAAGGAGGAAGAATCAGGACTCGGAAAAAGTAACAACTAGAGTGATGCAAAAGTATGATTTCTCTTAAGCTTTATTTGTAGATACCACGTGGCTCCAGATTTATTGCCCAAAAGCATGTTAAATGTTCTGTAAACTACAATCTCCAATTTTAGCCATAAATTATATCTTGTGGTACTTTTGTTTATTGTTAGATAAAACACATTTGAATATGTTATTCTGAACCATTCTGACACTATCTATTATCTAGCCATTCTCTATGGCTGCAGTAGTCATAGATGAAGTGTGGAAAATGGGTAGTGTTTTGCAAGAATTAGAGAGGGTTTATGAGGAACTACTTTGCATGAAGCATTCCAGGGAGGATATATCAAGTTCCAACAGTAATGTCTTCAGTTAGGCAAATGTCTTACTATTGACCTTTCTGCTCCTAAATGAGATAAAGAGAAATCTTTCTATTGAAGTGTCTGATGTTTTATACAAAAGACAATAGGACAGTGGAAGGTTTTAATATTACTGGAATGTAAGTCTTAAAACAGTAGTTTTATGGCAAACAAAGCTGTTGCTGATCCGAAACATCCTATTAAAGTTCTAAAAAGAAATTTTAAAATTCAGAATTTACTTAACACTCAAGTTGAAAATTAAGCAATGAAAAAATAAAATAAGATTAAAAAAAGTAACTGTACATATTTTTATACTTCTGAACAGGAAAGCAACACATTAGAAGCAGATAGCAATATATATTTCATTGCCTTTTATTTAAGTAGCATTTGTACAAGATACTCAGTGCGGTATATCATAATATGACCTTATATTTGTTTCTGATGTTTTGTTCCTTGCTACTGCCCCTTTTTTATTTCTGTAGAGTGTTTCTTAAAGAAACTTGACAGGCTACTGTATGCTTTTTAGTATTTGCAGCCTTTCAGTGTCTAATTTTGACTACTTTCAGGCTGTGCTGAATTTCATCTACCATAATTTTCTTCACAAAGTATGTTTTCTTCTACCATTGGAGCATATTGTCTTGTTTCAGAGTTACTCATGAGTTCTGAACCACCGTTTTTGTTTCCTTCTTGCTTATTTAGCATTTATGAAAGACTGTATTGATAAATGTGCAAGGTGACAAATATTTTGCTGCTGAATTTTTGGTGTTTTCCCTGCAAAAGATGAAGGATAAGGATAGATTTGTCACGGAGGGGCTTCCTTCTGGTATTATCATATATCAGTGACATTTTTAATTGTTTTCCTTTTGAGAGAGAGAAGTGATGAATCATTAAAAGAATCTGCAAAAGTGCATGAACTGTTCAAACAGATTAAATTAAAGAGTGGTCAAAGTGGGGGTCTGCCAGCCCTGAAAGTGTCCCTTTAAATAACATAATGAGATTCCAGTGGATGTTTGTGCCCTTTGTGAGTTTCATTTAAAACCGTAGCAGGTTCCAGCCTATTTGTAAACGCATTAACTGCATTTCCTTCTGTCTTCAAAGGTTACAGATTTGGAAGAGAAGATTAAAGCCATTGTAAGAGAGTGTTTGAGACTTTCAGTCCCATCTTTGCCCTTGTTTTTTACACTCCACAGGCAGCTCAGTGGTAGAATGCACAGTGGGATACTTGCTTTAAAGGCCTCATTTTACCTTTAAAAGCTATGCTGCTGACAGTGCATTTTTAAAAAGGTCTTAAACTTGAACTGGCAAAAAGGTCTATATACTAAATACAAAGACTTTGATGTTTTTTATTTTCTTTCTCTCTAAAATTTTCAATGGAGTTGAAAGGTCCTGTGAATTGAATGACCTACCCAGTGATAGCTTTTGTCAAGTTGTTATGTGGATTTGAATGAGTCTTGCTCCCAGCAGATTATTAGTGCTGACCATTTAGTTTGGCTGTAGTTTTACATATGTGCCTGAAATATGGTTTTAAGGAAACAGAAGTTTTATTAGAGGCTCAATTTTTCCTTCACTTCCTTTTTCTTCTTTTGGAACTATTATTAACAGTGCAGCTATATGCTGCATTGGAATGTAATTAAATACAGTAAGCAAGAGTAAAGCAAGATGTACATGGGAAAAAATATGTGGAGTTTGGAACATTTGGTGGGTTTTGAAGTTACATGACATGCAATCCTTTGGGTTTTTTTTCTTACTAGCTAATCTGGCACCTATATTTCTGGGCTGGATTTTGGGGGTTCAAATTTGTTTTCTTTATCAAAACTAGCTAGAATATGTAAGAAAAATAGTTCTATATATTTACCTTTTCTGTTGAAATGTTGCCCAATGCACCTCTGACCAATACCAGTGTGATAGGTCTTACTTATACGAAATATCCATCTATATCAGAAATGGGAAACACAATGTCTTAAGTTTCTATTTTGAATAGTTCTGCTGCTACTCCTTTTTCTAACTTGTGATGGTACATTGAAGAAAAGATAAAAATAATAAAAACATCCTAATAGAGAGTGCTCTTTCTGAATTCAGCTGTTTTATATTCTTCACAACTGATCTCTGTGCTCTTCATATCAAAGCAGTGCAGGCTGTTATCTCTGACAAAAGACTGATATATTATACGTGTTTGTTCCCTGAGTATATTTAGCTTACTAATAGGCTAGAGAGTTATTCTAGGTCTCGAGAAGTCTGAAGTCTGAATTGTGAGGGCAAGTGTTATCAGTCTCTGCTGAAGTCTTCCGGAATTGAAAGTGTTCTCCTCACTAGCTTCATATCCATAAGTGTTATTGACACAATTCTCTTCTGAAATTAATTTGGTAAACCAGGAGACACCTTTTTTACTTTCTGCCTTTTATTCCTTTTTGCCTCCACCCCCCTAGATAGAAGCCAGATGAGCCTGTCAGTGTTTTCAGTGTGAGGTCTTTACAGAGGGGAACCCGAAGAACAGCCAAACATTTCTAGTGCATATAAGAAACAATGTCAAGGGCTGGTAAATTTTGTTTGAATGTGGACTTTGGGCTGGATTCATCTCATGAAGTGTTAACCTCAAATATTTTTGACTGTCCTTGTAAGTAGTGGAGAGACCGGTACCTTCAGAACTTCATACCAACTACGATTTGAAATAACCTTAGATTAACTGACCCTCCCACCTCCCTCTTCCTTATGGTTTCTCTTTCTGCTTATTACTTTGGCAAACTAGTGTGGTACATGCCCAGCACTGGTACCAGACATTTGATAACCAGAACAAAGCTTTTGTATTGCAATTGTAAAGACCCAACAGTTGGTTGGTTTGGCACTTTCGGTTTTGCTAAGAAAACTACTGGGCAGATTGTTTTGTTTTGGTTGGTTGGTGTTCGTTTTTGTTTGTTTGTTTGTTTGGGGTTTTTTTTAGTTTTCTTTTTGGTTGGTTGTTTTCGTTGTAATTGTTGTTTGGTTGTGGGTTTGTTGGTTTTTTTTTTCTGTAAAACTAGATATGCATTTTAGGAAAACTCACAAGGTTTTAGAACTATTGGGAAAAATGTTGAGAGGCGTCCCTGCCCATGACAGGGAGGTTGGACTAGATGATCTCTAAGGTCCCTTCCAAACTAGGCCATTCTATGATTCTATGAAATGCATTTGTATGTGCACTAGGACCTAAAGACTAGACACATTAAATATATAAATTTTCTTTTTGAAACAGAACAATGATATTTGCAAATATTCATTACAATATCTTATTGACAGTATTACAAAGATGTTAAGTATCTGAGTTAGTAATTTTTATGTACTCTGGAGACAGTGTGTTCAGAGTTATTAAAAATCCTCAGTAACTTCCTTTGCATTTCTTATGGGTGGTGAAAAAGATAATCTTGAAAGAGTAATTCTGTGTGCATCCACTGCTACCTAAAAGGATGTAAGACAAACAATGCAGAATTATTAAAAACACTAAACATTTAGTAAACTTAGAAAATAATTCTGTTTGGAATAGAAAATGTGTAATAGCTGCATGAAATGGTATCTTTTGTTATGAGGAAAAATTATCATTACAAGTAAATTTTTATTATCTACTTTTATTTTTTAAAGGTGAGAATTAATAGAACAGCAGATAAAGAAAATATTAAGTATAGGTAGCTGCAGGGTTTTTAGGCCCACTTTAGATAGGTGACCAAAAATGTAAATGGAACCACACTTGACCATATGGACTGCATAAGTTGTTGGATGTAATTATCATTGATTTATCCTGTCTTTAAGCAGGAATATATATATTACAAATAATTCACTGTAAGTTGTCTGTTGAACAGTGTACCAGATCCAAGTCTTAATGTCTGGATTTCACATGTTCTCCAGCCATTCACTCTTTGTCATGTAACCAAGCTATTGACCAGCTCTTTCATTTATATTTCCTTTACAGTACTTAAATATGCAAGTATATTTGGACAAAATTTATTTAACAATATATTATTTTGCAAATACTAAAGCATGTATTGTTTTTGGAAAAGTTTTTATTTAATCAGGTATATGTATTAAATGATTAGAAATGTCATCATAGGCCCTACAGTCATGTTTGAAGATGCATAAATGTGACATGTCTGTATTTAGCTGTAAGGCTCCATGACCGTATAAATGGTTGCAGATGATTTATGTGCTACTTCACCTGGCTTTTGATCAGCATCATGGTAATAGGTGCTGTCAGAGAAGTATGACACAGAACACAAACCTTACATTTAGAAAAATCTTCCTTTTCTGCTCCATTTTCTGCTTAAGAAATCCTCAAGTTGAATTTGAGATGTTTGACAGAGACTACTAGCAAAATAATGGTCTCCTGCAAGTTTCTTGTCTTACACTTCAGATTCCAAACCCTGCCTTCAATACTGTTCAAGATGGGGATGGTCTTAAAACCATCTTAATTTGTAGCTTTGTTTTCCACAGCTGACACTTCTTCAACATTGCTGACAGCCATGAACATCCAACACAAGGAGGATTAGATGTCAGACACTCCTGACCACTTGAATTTTCCTTCAGATAGAGGGCAGGGTAAATCTGACAAGAAAAAGCAGGGAAGTCCAGGGAATGTGTAAAGGGCATTAGACCACACTGGAAACCAAAAATACTCCAAGGTGAAAGGTTGATAAGTCAATTCACTGTCCTTTTGAAATCTCCAGAGGTTGAAGAAATTGAGGACTGATGATGTCATCCTCTTCTAATGTTTAAACTACTATTAAATTTGAATTAGATTCCAGGGTTAACAGCTTGAAACCAGTGCAGATTTGTACCTTCATCACCCTCTCTCTTGACTTTCTAAGCCCTGTAAAGCCCTCCTATGCTTTTTTTTTTTTTTTTTTTTTTTTTTTTTTTTTTTTTTTTTTTTTTTTTTTTTTTGTAATCTGGTTCCTCCACTCCTTTATTTCTTTTTGCTTTAAAATGAGAGGACTCTGATAATTCTTGATTTACTGGATTGTGTGTGTTAGAGGCAATTAACCTCCTCCCTGTCCAGAAACCCAGATGCAGAAATAGGTGGCCTCAGCAGTTGGGATTTTGAGGTGTTCTTTGTTGGGGAAGGGGACAAGGGAAGTTGATCACAGAAGCATTGCTGTAGGCAAGTGCAGTGACTTGGAGTTATCTCACCCAGAGGAGCCCATACTGAACTCAGTGACTGCAGCTAACTCCTGATGCTTTATCTCTCTTTTCTATTTTCAGCTTCCAGCACAGTCTGTTGGTGCTGGTTGTTGGACATCTCAAGGGGTGTGAACTGTTCGTGTCCCTTTGCAAGCTCTATTAGGTCCATCCACAGTATTCTCATCTGCTCGAGGTGAGCTTAGGATGTGAATTTAGATTGCACATATGGCAACATACTGGACTTAGTATTGACTTCAATTAGACTTGTATTAGCCTGGGGAACTTGGGCAAAGTATTCCTTAATTAAAATGAAACAAGTGTGATTCCCCAAGCAGGGA
>JANHGL010016711.1:142918-157118 GCA_024611195.1 Ceyx melanurus
TCTACTATAATGATTTAACCTGTTTCTAAAAACAAAAGCATGATATTTTATTCTTATGAAGCCAACACTACCATGGTCTTCCTTTCTAAAAGTTTTGTTTTCAAATTGTAAGGATATTATCACATCACTTTTGTTTGTTTGGTTGGTTGGTTTTGGTTTTGGTTCAGCCTAGACTTAAAATCTCCATATTTCTCTGTCTATCTAGTTTCTTGTATTGTCCATAGGTAAGATAAGATTATTTTCTTTATTGTTGGGAAGAAATTGCAGTGCTACTGACAGATTTTGACTCTACATTTGAAGAAAAGTTGCCAGTTCTCACAAAGGTAAATTATCTATAAGAATGTTTCAGCTTGACTATGCTCACATATTCATTATAAAATATATAAATTATATTATTTCTTTATTGAACAAATGAATTTTAATTTGTTTGGATATTTTATTAATTTGTCAAGGTTTTTTCTAAATCTCTCCAGAGTTTGTGCCATCCAGTCAAACGGTGCTTGCTGGAATAATTCTATTACATGCATAACATCTAGAGGATAATGAGCACTCAGAAATGGATAAAATGAGCTGTGTGGCAAAACAAAAATAACAAAACAGAGGTTGGTCTAAGATTGCATGACATGATTATACAAGAAAAACTTCAAATCAATTACAGAAGAAAATTTAAACTGAATCTTCATGTAACTTAGAAGTTAACTGAAAAAAGGACTGTATTTTCCAGCTGTAATTTGTTTCCTCCCATTCAGTAATCACTACAGCTTTTTACAAGCAGAACCACTGCAAGCATGTTCTTTATAACACACACACACACACACATATATATATGTAACTTTTAAGATTTCTGTTGTTTTATTAAGAATTTATGACAGGGTTAGTCCAGGAATGAATTCGAGTTGCAGTTTAAACCTGAAGATTTTACTTGTCCTTATTTTTGGGTTGTTTTTTTCTGGAAATTAGGAGCTTTTCTGGGATTTGTGGAGCTAAGCTGATTTTCCCCAGCTGTTAACATGGCACAAGGATGTGGGTCGTATGTGGCTCCATTCACCAGGAAAAATAGGCCAGGCTGTCAGTGAGAGAGCAACATTGGCATCTTATTCTTTGGAAATCATCTGGGTACTGCAAAAGGAGTTAGTACATCCCTATCTGGATACTTGGAGAGGTCCAGCTGCTTGATAGAAAAGGAGAGCAGAGTGCTGGTGGCATAAATCACATCCTCAGTGAGGTCACAGGAGCTATGCTGCTTGTATTGATTAGGTGTTTGGCACACTGAGGCTGTTAATGAAAGGTATAGCTTCCTAGATATGTGATGAAGTGTGAAATAAAATGAACAAAGTAAACAAATATTTGACAATGAGCAGTTCATTGGATAGAAAAATATTGAGAAGGGCTTAAATATCAGACTGAGTGTTGCTGCAGCAGCAGAGGCAACATGTGCTGGAGTGCAACTTTCTCATGTGACTTGGAATAAATGTTGAGGTTGTAAAGTGACAAGGAGGAAAAAAGGGAGGCAATTCCATAGCATGCAAGTCAAAATATATTCCAGATTAAATAGGCTTGCAACACTAGAATGCACCAAGTGATTAACATAATTAAAGGAGAGCAATTGAGATATAAAGACGGAGATGAATGCCCTGAGTGAGAGCAGTGTAGCATTCCTTCTCCTAGTGAAAGATGCGTAGTCTCCTTTGTCCTCGGAGATAAGAACATAGTGCCAAATCTCCAGTGAAAGCTGCCTAGCAACTAACCCGTCTAGTGAGGGCAATGCAGAAGTTAATCTCTTTAGTAAGCAAGTGTAGCTATTAATTTAATTAGTAAAGGCAGTGTACCATGAATCAGTCTGGTAAACCAGCAGATTTTTTAATGAAGAGTTTTGAAATTCTAAACTTGAGTTGTCACATTGGGGATCGCCTCCCTATTACAGTGGGACAGTCTAAACCTTATTAAAAGTAAAGCTCAGAATACTGTGCCCTGAAATGGGCTCCTATGAGAGTTTCTGCTGAAAGAGAATTCAGCTTTTCTAACTCTAACAATAAGAAAGAACTTCTTTCTATTTTAAACTGGGAGAGAGGCTTAAAAGACTGAAGGTCCCAACAGCCCCTCCATGCATGTGTCTCTGCTTTCATCTCCTCTGACTTGTGTTCTAGCTATTAAACAGGTGATTGCAGCTCCTGAGAATACTGGTAGATGTAACCACTCTGGAATGGAAAGCATCTGTAAGAAGTTCTTTGTGGTATGTTGAGAACTTCTTGTACTAGTCAGACATATTTTCACTTCAGAGGAAAGCAGAAAATGTTTTCAGCAAGTCCACTTATTTGATCAAAATGAAGACTTTTTCTTTTAAATTCTAGGAAGAACATAATGACATTTGGTAAATACATATTAAATATGTATAGTTCTATGAAAACTATTAAATATTTATAGTTTTCATCCCTGAAAACTACACTGTTGGAAATGTGATAATGCAGCAGTGACTAATTTACATCATTGGAGCTGAGACTTAGAGATATGAAGATTTTTGCCAAATTGCCCGAAGGTGTCTTTTTCTCAAAAAGACCCATGAGAGACCTGATGTTTGCTGCAAACTTGCCTATGCTAAAAACAAAAGTATTTGCTATTCATAAGTAATTGTTATTCCTAAGATTTGTAAGTTGTCCTGCCAATCCTGGAAAAGATAAGAAAGTGATGTGTCCAGAAGTTACTGTGAAGTCTCCTGAGCTGTCACTTTGGTCAGGTGACAAAAATTTGAAATCACAACTTTGCACATATAAGTTGTGATTCCAAATTTTTCACACATCACGTGTACATGTTGTGTTTTATGCAGGTTATTTCTTCTATGGAAACAGTCTTTAATAGTGCTTTTTTTTTTTAAAAAAAGTCATTTGTTCAGAAAGAAATGAAAGTTCAGTCCTAACAATTCTACTGTAAGATGCATTCCTATTGGAAAAATGAAATAATTTTGCAGTTTCTGTATGTAACGAACAATCTGGTTTTTACTTCTCACTAACCAGAACAGTAAAGATTACTCACTGGAGTAATGAGTAATCAGAGGGCACTTGAGACTAATAAATGTCTTGTAAGATACTTATAATTGAATTTGACTAGAATAGAGGATTAATACTATTAGATGAAACAACACTAGCTATATGTGCACTTGTCTCAATGGCAGTAATAGGTAACAGTCATCCAAAACTGATATCCTCTGAGACCAAGAGTAAATATACACATGGATTTTTAGTTTAGAAGCTGTCAGATGCCTATTAGCAATCTTGTTCTTTCTTCCTCTTTCATCCTGAAGCAGATAGGAATTGAAGCTCCTAAATATTCAGTTCACTTTTCTTTTTTTTTTATTCCACCCCCCCTGCACTTAGTGTTAATTATTACAATGAATGTGCTGTGAATTGCTACCAGTCAGTGAACAGACATGAGCTTTATAGACCAGGCAACTTTGAATGGCATTTTGAATGAAGAAAGGATTGTATTTCACTGCTACATGTATTTTTTTAGATGGTGAAATGTCAGTAAAAGCTGGTAGCAACTAATAGTGGTCTACACTTTAATATTTTATTGATGACAAATATGATTTTGAGTTATTCTAATAACTGAATTCATATGTTAAAACATCCAAAGAGATGCTTTGTGTTGTGGGATAGATTCAACAGTTATTAAAATGTTTAATTACTGAGTGAAAAGAATACCCAAAATGTTTTAAATACAATTCTGACATCAGTGAAGCCTATGGTAAGGTGGTCTTACCTCAAAGACCAACACTTAAATCTATATATTCTTAGCTGTTCAGGAAAAATGTCTGTGTTTGAGTATGTTTGTTTTCTCCCCTCACTAAGCTTTCACAGCTGCAAGTGTTCTGTCATGTAGAATAAACTGATGTGGAGCTGGTGCATCAAAGCAAAGTTTTGACTTCATTATGCACAGCTGAAGTGTAAGAATGATATCTAGATATATGGTCCTTTTTGTAATAACTTACACAATGAAGTAATCCTTAATACAGGCCTAAAGTGTAAATTAGTACTTAAGGTTGTGTTTTTTTTCTCAGCTAACACTGACTGTGACTTGCTACTAAAGGGTGTTAAAATATAGATCCAAATCTTGTGATGGAATGTTAGTCTAATTTCCTTTTGTTAAAGATGTATCTGTAGTTAATACAAGGGTTTAAAATATAGGAAAGTTTTGAAGACTTAACACACATAAAGGCCAATACAAACTTTAAAAAAAAATTAAATTTTTTTTCCTTCCTTTTAGCCTTTTTTAATATTTCTTGACCAAATGCTGCTCCATGGTTTTGTACATCTGAACATGGTAGTGCTAGTCAAGCTGCTTCATTGTAATTATCATTGATTTTTTTTATACCAGGTTTTGATACCCTGCTTCAGTTAGATCTTGTTTTAAGAGTACAGCTGTATTGTTGCCTGTTACTGTGCACTGTAGCTTAAATTTATCTTTTCAGCATCCCTGTAAACATGACACTGCCTTTCAAGTTTATAGATCCATTGAAGATGGGAGCTCCTAGTTCAAACCTAAACCAATTGTATACATGTCTTGATAGCCTGCTGGAGTTTAGAGGTCTGTTACTATTTCCATTGCAATCCCCTGTTCCTACCTGCGTAAATGTTTGCTGTGGGGTGAAACATGTCATAAATGACACATCAAGGGAGCAGTTTTGGTTTTAGGTTTAGAAACACAGAAGCCAAACATTAGTCAATTACAGAAAGGTAAGGAAAGGAAGTTTTCAACTTTCAGCCACTTTTATACACTTCTGAAACTTCTATCTCTTTTACGGTGCTGAACAGCTCAGGTGGTAGGGGAAATAGAAAAGGAGTGACAGGATATAGAACAATCATTTCATGATTATTGTTTTCAGGAAGACTTCTGGGAAATGGTAAAAAAATCTGTATTACTGGATAACAAATCTCCACAGGATACATCTAAACAGTATCTGTGCAATCATATGGGGAGTGGGCATACAGTTTCCCTAGTTACTAAAAGACAGTTACCAGTGCATGTATAAAAGCACAAGTGCATCGTTTTAGATATTCACATTTTTAGGATGCTTTTGCAAATGTGCCTCTTGCTGATGCTTAGCTTGATTAAGAACTGCAGGAAGCCAGAAGAAATGTGTCTGCCTTAACAGCTGCAAATTCAGGAATCTATTAATCAATCTGGATTGCCTTTGCTCTGCCTTTGTGTCACCAGCTTCCACCAGTTTATTACAAGTCTCAGGCCACTTGATGTCAAGTTATTCAGTCCCCAAATCTTGAGATCATGTATTAATAATAACTCACTGCACACTCACATGAACAGCATTTTCATGCGAGTAGTTCAATTGAAAGAATTACCCAGAGGAACAAAAAACACACTCACTAAGCTCTGTTTGCAAAACAGATCTTATCACTGCTCTTGTTTTATATCCACTAAACAAGAAAATATTTGTCTTTCAATTAGAAGAAAAAAAAAAAAAAAGGGGGGGGGGTTGGGGAGGAAAAAAAAGCCCCAGAAGTGTAAGCACATAGTATATATGACATTTTAATCTGAAACTCTGATGAACCCTTGTCCGTCAAGGTCTGGAAGCAAGAGCCATTAGTCTCAACACTGTAAAACCAGATTTTACTAAAATGACAAAAATTACTGAATATCACCTCAAACTAAGCCTAACCCTTAAATTGCTATTCTAAAAATCAATCTTAACTTTCTTCCTTAGTAATGACTGAAAGAAGAGACAGATGCTACTATCAAATTCTGACCTTGAGATTTACCTCATCATAGTTTCAGACCAATTGGGACAAGCCAGTGTTACACAATGATATTGAAGCTGCTGTAGAGCATTTATATATTGAAATAATTTATGCCATCAACTTCACAGTAAAAAGGTTTAACCTACTGCTTTAAAGAATGATCATCAAATTATCTCTCATATCCTTGAAAGAAGTTATTTTATTATTGCAAAGAATGTCTTCAATTTTTAAGGTATGCTGAGGTGGAAAAGTCAAACTTCATAAGAGTGAGAAATTAAATGTGAAATTGGCCTAACTATATTGTCTGAATGATAAGATTTAAGAGTTTGAGGATGTTTAATGCAGCTGTGATACTCAAAGCCCTATAAAATCTCTGAGGTCAATTCTATATGGAAGACCTTACCTGATGAATTGCAAGATTTTGCTGGCTGGCCTTCCTTCTGAATTTAATGAGACATGTGTGTGTTTATCTGGTCATGTTAATAAAACAAGGCTGATTGTAAGGAACAAGTTGATTAATGGAAACATAAAATCACATGTTTTTCTGTAATTTCTCATTGATATTCAGTTCATAGCTGTGTGTAACAGTGCTTGTCTCAGGGCTGTCAGAATCTCAGGACTGGAGAGTCTTGTTTTCAGACTTCAGCTTAGATCTTTCACAGTTTGAAATGGAGTATATTGGTGTAAGAAGGCAATACTTTATTGCAGTGCTTTGGTTTGGAGAAAGATTCATTTATTTCATTATATTAAACCACTTGTATGGTATTTTCTATGTGTTAAACCAACCACACGTTACTTTATTTCTGAGTCTAAGTGGCCCTTTTCAGCATCAATTAGATATTTCCCATGGAGAGGGACTAGGTCTTGTGCTTGCCTTTGTCTTTTCTGTCATCACAGCAGTGGGGAAGGAGAAACAGGACATGTGAATCTGTGTGGCTGTCATGGTTTAGGGTCAGGGCAGCCCAGACCTGGGCTGTTAAAAGACGCTCTTTTAACTCCCGTCCCTCCCCAAAGGGGAAGAGAAAATGATTAAGAGAGAGAGACTTAGTGATTAGAAAAGGAAACTAGAAAAATTTAATGAAAAATGAAAATAATAATAATGAAATATATACACCTATGTACAAAACCAGTACCGAACCCAATCCCCCTGATGTTAATTATGTCACCGTCACTGATGCTGTGGAGTTGGCACAGGGAGAGTCCCAGACTGGGCCCCGCAGCAGACGGGAGCTGTGTTCAGGAGCTGGATTCTGGCACCCGGTTCAGGAACACACTGATCAGGATCGAAGGCAGTATGGACAGAGTCCTCCTTGATGTTCTGAGGGGGAGAACCCCTCAGAGAGGAAGAACGAGAGCTCAAGAGACCTAGAGAGTGAGAGAGAGACCTTCCGGACCCCCGAGCTTTCTATACTGGATATGACATATATGGGCTGGAATACCTCATTGGTCAGTTTGGGGTCACCTGTCCTGTCCGCTCCTCCATGCAGGTGTGGTCTTTCACTTTCTGCACCCCTCAGTGCGATACACAAGTTCTAGCAGTGGCCTTGGTATCCTTGGTAGTATCTCTAAACATGAGGTGTTATCACTGCTAGAAGCAGACACTGTCTGCAAAACATGTTGCTAACTTCAGAAAGTGCAGTAAGTTAGAAAGCCTGAGCTGAAAAGTCACTGAATAGAATTTGTTTGGTTCTCATTCAAAGCAGGACAGTGGCACTGAGGTCCCATCCTTGGGAACATGAGGGGGAGCTCTGGCTGGCTCAGACACATGCTCACAAGAGAAAAAGTAACCTGACACTGATGCTGAACAACAAAGAACTTCTTGTCACAATATTTCCTCTAACTGCATCTGATTGTTTATGTAAAGTCTCTTGAAAGTTCAGGAAATTGTTGTTCTTGATCAACATTTAACTAAATAGGAATTAGGTCTTTTGCTTTTATCTGTACTAAAAATGTCTTTTTTTACTTTCTGTGAGGGATGTTGCCAGCTCTGAGAGATTGATTTAAGGTTCATCTTAAAGAAAGGGATTTGGGACCTGATCAATGAAACACCTGAGCTAAGACTTCAGTGAGGAATGTGAATCATTTTGACAGGTTGTAAATATTAAAATTGATATGAGCTCAGAGACATCATTTTTTTGTTAACTGGAGCAAAAGAGTCAATGGAGAAACAGATTAGAAATTGAGTTGGAAGTAGAAAATGTTGTCAAGTTTACTTTTCTATGACTTATCTGATGCATCTATCACTGTCATGAAAAAAGCAACTGGAATTATCAGGAGGGAAGGACTGCTATGTAACAGAATGGCACAGGAGTTATTATAAATGGGAAAAGAGAGGGGAGGGAGTGTCCAAAGAAAGATGAACTCTCCTGGAATAATACAGCTTAGTATATTTTCTGATTAAAACAGCAATATTGAGGATAAAAAATGTAGAATATAGACCACCCAGAACTCCAAGTCAATGGCAGTGATCATGGTCTTCAGAAGTGACTGGGATTTCCAGTAGTACTACTCTGCAGCATGAAGGATCAATGAAGAACTGATAGCATCCCCTATTTCGATTAATTCCTCAGAAATCTGCTTGTCCTGAGCTAGGGGAGATATTTAATCAGCATTTTACTCATTGAATAAAAAAACTTATCAAGTTAGTATTTGAGTGGTGCGTTGCCAGATAGAAGGTGTGCATTGTGGAGTGCAGGATCTATCCTCTGATTCCCTTCAGTGTTTTATTATTTAATCCTGTCTTGGCATTGAAAGCACTTTTCTTATATTTGTTAATGATGCCAAGCCTGGTAGAGCTGCAGTTATTTCTGCTGTACAAGAAATTATGTCTCAAGAAATTTTTTCCTATGTTTTTTCTTCTTTTTGAATTGCATCCTGCTGACAAATGTTATACTTAGATAGGAATAACCAAGCTGTAACTCCTCAAAATGTGTGGGTTAGAGTGAATTGCAAACTGAGTGTACCTCACCAGTATTATGTTATTGAATGAATGGGAAACTTTGTATTTTCATGTATAAACCAAACCATCTAGATTAAGCTGCTTGCTCCACTTAGTGCTGAGGAGATCATCCAAGACATGTTTAGTCCATTTTGGTCACAAAGGCACGCTTCTAAAAACAAATCTAAACTTTCTGCTGGTAAAGATAGTTATGCAAAGGTGTATATTGTCCAATGAAATTAAGGAATCACTGCTTTTGGAAGTTTTTTAACAGATATTAGTCAAATATCAGTCATGAACATGGAAGGAAAGCAGCAACTGCTGTCAGGCAAAGTGTGGATCACGTAACAGCATTTTCCAAAAATGTTCTATGGGATTTGCATGAAATTAGGTTGTTCTCCACAAAATCCAAAGGCTCACTGCAGATTTTATTCCCTACAAAACTCTCTTCTAAACCTTTTCTGTCTGTCTCTGATAATTGTTGTGCTTTTATCCTAGTGCTGCTGGTAATTATTCTTATGTCTTCTGTTATTTTGATGGGATTGATATAAAGACTCTGAACTATTTGTTATTCTGTTCACAGCTTCTGGGTAGGATTTACTACTATGAGACTTGTTTGACTCTTTCTGTAGGCCACTCTGGTGTAATCAGCTCATTTTACTTCAGGAAAAAGAAAAAAATCTTATATATTTAGATTTTTTTCTGTAAACTATTTGTCTAATCATCTCTTAATTCTGCAATAAGATCTTGATTATGTGTTTCTGCTTTAAAAAAATTCAGATTGCTGTCTATAGGGTGAGATTTTAATATGTCTGTTGGTGTTTTGTTAAGGGAATATCAGCAGTGTTTGGTTAACCTAACTGGAAAGGCATATTTCTTCAGGAGAGATTCTTGCTGGTCTCTGTTAGGACAAAGAATCTCTGATAGTATTTTTTTTATTTCTTGTGTAAGTGCCTATTTTCTAACAGGATTGGAGAAGTGGGGCAATTAGAGCATCCTCCAGTTGCCCCAGCTACTCTCTACTCATGGTATACACCTTCCTAAGCATGAAACTAATAAAGAAATTCCTTTTTCCACCTACAAGGGAAAGATGGCAGTTATTAAGTGATCAAGCCAGCTGATGATGCTTAGCTATTCAGAGGAGGAACAGCTCTTGAAAGGATGGTGAATTAGGTCTGGCTACAGCTCAACAGTTTTGAGAACAGATTTAGCCAAGAGGAAGGAAAGGATGAGTGCTCTTGATGATTTAATGAGGCAGATGGTTTATTGTTTTGAAACCGAGCTGCTACAAACTGCCATGTTTTAACTTTATGTTTAAAACTCATGTATTGTTTTGAAAGACTGGACTGTAGTTCTTGTTAGTCTGTTGCTGTAGCAATATTCTTGTTTATGTCAAATGACTGACTGCCCTTTAAAAATATATAACATCATTTAATTGAGATTAGATCAGTACAGGCCATCAAAAATAAAAAAATGCTCTGTAAAAAATAATTTACTTTGGCCATCACTTAATTTGGTAGCATTACAGTCTGTCTTTAGTGCCATGGATTTGAATGGACCTGAACAGAAAGATGAAAATTGCAGAATTTGTATTCTAGAATTTAATAGATGGCACACTTCACAATGTTTTGAGCTTTGCATGGAATTCTTTCTTAGCTGAGGACAAACTAAAATCAACATCAAAGTAATTGTGCATAATCATATACCTTTGCTCTTTCAGGTATCTAAAATATTTTGGGGTATTTTGCTTGTTAAGTATATGGAAGAAAAGGAAAACCTAAGAGTCATTATCTGTTTATTCTAGACTCTGCAATGTTAATGTTCAGTGTTTTCTGGAGATTTCTAATAATATACCTTTTATGTTAGAGTAGTAAATTAATGACTCAGAGTTTCATATGCTGAATAGTGCAGTTTCATTTCAAACCTCATAAAGAGGTTTTAAATTAAAACTGTAAAAATATAAATATGGCCAGAATGGATTTGGATAGAAGTTAAAAATCAGGTTGGTCAAGAGGGAACACACACACAATTTATTTGTCACAGTTATGGGGGGTTCTAATGAATTTTAGTCTGGTTTTGATTTGGATTGAATCATGATTTTTTTACATCTCTGTTTGCTGAAGATTTTTTCTTTAGATTCTGTAAACCAGGGGAATAAACTGTGGTGCCATAGACAATAACTCAGTGAAGAAAGCTCAGTAATATATTCTTTCATAAAAGCTTAATGAACTGTTTTGTTAATGACCTTAGTTACTAGTACGGACTATGACAAATTATTCTAAAATGTCATATTGTAAGCTGCTAGTTTTGGGTTTTTTTTCTTCAAATATAAAAACTGTGGCTTATCAAAAAGAAAACAGTGCCCTGGAAAGGGGTTGTTTCCTTCTCCTTAGCAAATAGATCTGCGACTTGCAGAGGCTGTGCATCTATGGCAATGATAAATATGAAAACCTGATATCATGAGAGATAGAGCATTTTAATCTTCTAGGTTACTTTAAAGGATGTTGGGATCTGCTTGAATGATTTACCTTTGCAGTGAATTTAATATAGTATAGAATCTCATGTAGGAAAATAACCTTTTATATGGTATGTACTACTTTGCAAAGAGAAAACAAAATAAAAATGTAAATGACTGTCTAGGATGGTTTTGGTGGGATCTGGCATCAGTGATACTTTTACAATTGACAGGTATATTTTGGTGCAAATCAGGAAAGTATAGCTTTTGGGCTACTATGTGTACAAATATATATATTTAATACAGCATATTTCTGTAGACATAATAGTTTCTGATAAAGAAAGTTTTTACATTTGACCCATAATGCCCACCCTTGAGATGCTCATGACAAAACAATTTTTCTACACAAACATGGTGCTCCATGTACTGGCTGATTTTACATCTTTAATTTTACCTGTAGTTATGATTTTCTTGTTTTCATGGATATTTTTAGTGAGTAATTTAGCGTCTGTTTCAATAACTATCATATCTGTTGAAGTCAGGAAGGATAAAGCTTGGATTTTCATGTCTAAGAAAGATAGATTTCCTTTTCTTGTGTGATGTTTCTTGAAGGTCAGTACCATTGCACTGAACAGGGAAAGTTATAGTAGCTGAACTTTCAGGTTTTAATTTAAGTAACATAAAATGTCAATATCTGGTACAAGGATCAGCAGCGCTGAGTGGGTTCTATACTTTGGCCTTTTAAATGCTATTCTGATAGCATTCATAAGGTACTACTTAGTAACCATGATGTGAAATACTGTAGCTCTGACTGTCCCAAGATGCATAGTAGTAGTCACAATAAACTGGACTTGATATGCTCAGGTACAAAAATCCTCTATCTTATTGCAGATTTTTCTGCTTAAACATAATAATAATTAAAACAAAACAAAACAAAAACAACTTGTTCAATTCAGAAAAATATTTATTTGGTTATTATTTGGATGTAATTGAATTCTATGACACAGACAATTGTGGCTTTTAATGCATTTTATTAAGTGGCTAGACAAGGTCATGTTAAAGCCTACACAGCTCAGCAAAAACAATCTATAGCTAACAATACAGTGCACATAGAGTTCTAGACATGTCTTAGTTAATCCATTATTTGATTATGGGGTCTAGCTTTGTTGATGCAAAATATTTTACTGTGTCTCACAGATTTACCTGCTGCTAATGTAGAACATTATGGCCCTTCAGGATTTTGTTAAATTACCCAAAGTAAATGATACTCTTTATTTACTAAATATGTTTCTTATTTGCTCATGTGTCCTGAAGGCAAAACGAAAGCTTGGCAATTAGAAAGGTAATTCTGTTACAGTGCTTTCTTAATTTAAGCTGCTGATTTCTAGACAAAAGGAGAGTCATCAAGCATGTGTGTAAAAAGAAAAAGTTTCAGGGATGTGTGTGAAAACATTTGCTAGGATAATGTGTCTGTATCTAGGAAACAGCTGTGATTATAGTCACAGATTTTGGTCTACTTGTATAGGACCCATTTGCACATAAATTATTTAGTTAAAATATGCCTATAACATGATATTTCAATTTAATGTCATTTAAAAAAGACTAACTTGATCTGTCATCCTTACAGATCAGATGGCAGAAGAAAATGGATTTCTTCTTTAAATTAACATCTTGCTATCAGAGATAATGTCTGTTTGTAAAAGTATTATCTGAACCTCTGTTTTAAAAAGGACTGATTCATATGCTGTAAATAATGTCTAGAAATAATTCCTAATGAAAGTAGAGAAGAAATGAGCTACGTGTGAATGATGCATAAAGACTAATAGTGATGTGAAGATTGGATCTTTTCCTCTTCTACTTAAATGAAACTTCATAGTGGGTGAAAATCAGAGGAAACTAGAATCTTTATCCTTGATTGAGCCTAATTGGAATTTCTGTGTACTAGGCAGGTAGTTCTTCCAGCTTCTACTTTCTTATACTTTGATAATATTGGAAAGGTCAATATCAGCCCCCTGTACATTGTATCAGCTTTGGTTTTCCTTCTTCATTGTTCAAAGTTCAGTCATAACCTATTATTCAAATATAACACCTTGTCAAAAAGTTGGGAAGTTTGTTAAATGAGATGAAGATAAGAAAAGACAGTAAGCACAGGATAAATGAACAGGCTGGGTAGGGGAACATCCCTTTTCTGGAGAAAGACTTAAAAATAACGTTTTATATGTGTGAAGTCACAAATTAACGTTGAGGACTGAGAAGGATGCTTGAATAAGAGATATAGTAACAACTGATGTTAGACATGTGAAGAGGTGGTGAGTTGAGGGTGCACATGTTGACACAATATCAGCAAATGGAAAATGGGATTGCATCGGGGAACACAGAGGGCCGATTGATTTAGATGCTAAGAAAATGTTAGAGGTGAATTGAGTTAGAAAATTAAAGTCTTGGATATCTTCACTGAGGTCAGAGCTCAGTCAATTAGAAGAAACAGTGGCAAGAGACTGTGAAGTCTATCAAGTGAATTTGTCAGGGTATGAATGCCAAGCAAAGGATTTCTGAGGGGCAGAGGATTGGTTATGGGACTATAGGAGGTTAAGGGATTATTGTATAGAGGTAACAGAGAATAAAAGGAATTTTTTTTATACCAAAATTATAATTAGCTTCTGGAAATTATTGCCATGAGATATCAAGAAGGTAAGAGCTTAGTGGGATTAGATGTCTATATGGGTAATGAGAACATGTGCAGTTACGTTAGGTGGGAAAAAATTAATTAGGGCCTCATACTTTGAGGCGTAAACCAAGAAGTAATGATGGGGATTAGAAGGAAACGTTTTTAGAAATTATTCTGGTGGACTGAATTCTAAAGTCTAGAATTAACAGGTCCTTGATTAATGTAAATCCTAACTGCAGCTATGGGTATATTTTGTTGAGTCAGAGGCGAAGAAAATTTGGGATTTTTTTTTTAACCTTTAGCATATTCAAATGCTCTCTTATCTGTTCTAAATTTCCTATTTTTTTTTCTGCTATTAAGACCACCCACCATTTTTTTTTAAATTTTAT
>JANHGL010016711.1:161503-172557 GCA_024611195.1 Ceyx melanurus
CCCATAGATTTGCAGATGACCAGTCTGCTCAATTGGTCTCTAACCCAAGCCTCATCAAGAACTTCCTCCCTCCAGATGTCATCTGTGGTCTTGGAGACCTGGGACTCCTGGTAGCTGACCTTAGAAGTAAAGACCGAGGCAAAGGTAGCATTCAGTAACTTCTATTTTGATCTGATTTTGCTCACCCTTTCCCTCCGTGAATCAATCAAATCATGTTCTCATTTGGGAATGCTAATGCTCAGCTTTCCACAGCAGTGACTTGAGACACTGTGACAATTCTATTTAGTTTATGGTAAATATTTCAGCAGGAAAAACAAAAAAAAATTCCTTGCCTTGCAGCTTAACTGTCAAAGCAGATGCAGCTGTGTAAAATGGATTTGAAATCCTCTTTTTTTTTTTTTTATCTTTAAATATTTTCATTTCTGGCTTTACATTGTTCCATGGTTGTTTAAAGCTGCTTTGGACTTCTAGAACCTCTGTTAAATATTAAGAAATCTTAGTCACAAAACTAAACTATACAATGTAAATATCTTTGGTTTCTTTTAGAAGCTATCACAGAGCTTGAAGTGGCCAATGGGACTTTTAAAATCCTGCCGAATTGCATGTTCCCTTAAGTGAGGCTGTATAAAGCTCTTGGGGAAGTCTGCAGAAGAGAGTCATGGGGCATTTCAAAAGGCAACTACTAAAATGTTAATTATCTAAACATCAACATTTTTACTTAGGGTCATTTTTCAGTTTTAACTTCCCACAGCAAAGTAAATTTAGGAGTGACTGTGGTGCTAAATGGCAATCTGAATCTCATTAGATATTTCTTAATGAGGGAATACATTTTTTGATACAAATATCTCAACATTGCGCAGGATTGTGGTGGGTTGACCCTGGCTAGATGCCAAGTGCCCGCCAAAGCTGCATTATCATTCCCTTCCTCAGCTGAATGGGGAGATAAAATTTAAGAAAAATCTCATGAGGATATATATATATGATATATTACAAAAGAACAGAGAGATCATTCACAAGTTACCATCACGGGTAAAAAATATACTTGACCTGGGGACAAAATTAATTTAGATTATAAAAAAATCAAATCAGAGTAGGATTATGAGAAATAAAAATACATATTAAGAACACCTCTCCCCATCTCTTCCGTTTTTCCTAGACTTATCTTTACTCATGATTTTCTCTACCTCTTCTCCCATAGTGGTACAGGGAGATTGAGAATGGGGACTGTGGTCAGTACATCACACATTATCTTTGTTGCTCCTTCCTCCTTAGGGGGAGGACTCATCATAGTCTTCCCCTGCTTCAGTGCAGGGTCCTTTCCACATGTGACAGTTCCCCATGAACTTTTCAATGTGAGTTCTTCCCATGGGCTGCAGTTCTTAATTAACTGCTCCAGTCCCTTCCACAGGGTGTAGTCTTTCAGGAGCAGACTGCTCCAGTGTGGGTCTCCTGACAGGTCACAGATCCTGCCAGCAAATGTGCCCCATTGTGAGCTCCTCTCATCGTGGGTCCACAGGTCCTACCAGAAGCATGCTCCAGCATGGACTTCCCACAGGGTCACAGTCTGCTTTGGGCATCCACCTGTTCCAGTATGGAGTCCTCCATGAGCTCCAGGTGGATCTGCTCCACTGTTAACTAGAAAAATAAGCTGATGTGACATTAAGATTTTTAAATGGTAGATGCAAAGTTGAAATTAAGTTGGGGATCCACAGTGCACAAGAGTCAGCTGAAGCAGAAAACTATTCACGATATGATTATTTTTGGTCTAGCATGCCTTATTTGTCCACTGCCTGGATTAAGGTTAAACATGCACTGAAAATACCTTCATACAGCAAAACAATTATGATAGGATTAGTGATATCTACAGGAAACAAATAGGGTCACATAATGATGAGAAAGGAGCATTTGGCATGGTATTTGCATCCCATCTGCTGCTTACCTTGAACAAAGATTTGTAAGCTTCATGGCCTAGCACCATTCTGCTAGAATTTGGAGAAGAAGAAGATAGTGAGTTGGTTCTAGGGAATTTGTGAATTCTTCCAATTGTAAAAAAATCACCTCAGAAGGAGACTATTGTAAAATCTTTGAAAATTCAACAGATGAAGGATTGGTGAATAAACGAAGAGGGTGGCACCTTAGCAATGCATATGGGAAGTGGTAGTACAGGTAGATAATTTTGTATTTCATTCAGATAGTAGTAAAAGACACTAAAAGAAAACTGAGTTGACAGGGTACATGAGATTAATGAGAAAAATTGACTTTTTGAGCAGCATTTTGAGTGGATTTCCATGGTGTAAAATGGAGGAGGTCAGGGCTGACAAGAGAAGATTGAAATATGTTAGATATGTAGCCAAGGTGCTAATTTCTTCTGTTTGGACACACAAGAGAGCCTTCCCTTGAGAAAAATTGGGTAGGAAGATGGAGTGAGATTAAAATATCTCAGTGATTTGAGGACCAGGGAAAGATCCACATTAAAGGTGGTACCTGGGTTTGAATTACAAATGAGATGATAATGGTATTTATAAAGAATGAAAAATTATTTAGGGCAGCAAGATGGAAATTAAATGCTTTGATTTGTTCATGCTGACTGTAAACTGATACCTGGCAACCTACAAAGGAGTATCACTACAAAGTTCACAGTGGGAAACTTTGTTTAGTGTAGTGTCAATGTTTAGTGCAAATTATGTCAGTGAAATTATTTATTTATTAAAAAAAATAAAATCTTACTCCTTTAAAGTAAAAAAACCACCGTCTATGGAGTTAATCTCACAAGGTGTGCTATAGGCAGATGTATACCCACATTTTCTTCAGATATTCCAGTTTTGGAGAGGCAATTATCTTTCTTTCTGATAAGCATATGTGAATGAGAGTATTACTTAAAATTCTTTGATACTATGCTTTGATTTTTAGTTTCTGCCAAATATTCAGTTGAGATCAGCAGCTGTCTCAAATATTTTCAAATACGATTGTAGATGGGAAAATACAGTATAAAATAACATATAATTATGGAAGCTTTCAATAGAAAATACTGCAGGGTAGCTGAGACCTCCTCGAAGCTTCTTAGTTTTAATTGGGATACCTACAGATTAATTTAGATATGTCAGTAACATATTTTGCTTTGTTTTCTAGCAGTTTAAGTTCTCTAGAGAATCTCATAAGAGTGCCAGTATGGGACAAAATCACTTTTGAACTTGAGGTAAATGTGTGTTACACTGACAACTTCATCAATGGGTTTAGGTCAGTTTAGTGTTTGTAGGCGTCAAGATTATTGAAAACATAAAAGTAATATAAAAAAACAAACCAACAAACCTCTAGTTTTTTTTTTCCAGATTACAAATACAGTTATTTTGATAAATTCACTTAAGCAGAAATTATCCCAGTGTAAGAAGAGTAACCAATCTGTTGACTTGTCAAGGATGGTGTCCTATGTTGCCACTGTTTTGAGGTATATGTCATTACATATGATGATATAGTAACAGGAAAAAAAAAATGATAGAGCTTTCATCTTGCATTGAACAAGTTAGAAATGGAAATTCTGAACTGACAGTTCTAGGCTTACATTGTATCTATAATTATTCACATTTCTCCTATATATGTTAAGGTTCAATTCCAGTCTTTTTGGGACAAGTGCTACAACAAAGTCAGATGTGCAAAGCTCTGAAAGAGCCAAGGTTTTTCTAACAAGAATACTGAGCAGCAGATGTATAATGGTATCTAACTCTCAGTTGTGTAACTGAGCTAACACCTTATGTACGAGAGCAAAATCACCATCTCCATATTTGCTAAGGACATGATACAGCCTAAAGTTCTTAACCTTAAATCTGTAATTGGATTTTTGCCTATTTTTAAAGGAGACCAAGGTTTTTGTTTGGTTTTTTTTTTTTGGTTGTGTTTTGGTGGGGGTTTTTTTGGTTGTTTTTTTTTGGTTGTTTTTCTTTTTTGTTTGTTTGTTTTTTGTTTGTTTTTTTTTAATATATGTAAAATGTCTATGTTCAAGAAGTACTAAGTGCAAACAAACTGCAAGAATTTGAATATCCTGAAAGGAAGCAGCAGAGCAAGCTCCTTGTCAGCAAAATGAGGCACGTTATCAGGGGTGGAAAAACAGGCTTGCAGAGCCACATCCTAACCAGCCAAACAGGTCACATTTACTTCAGTTAAATTGTACATGACACCAATCTAAATCCAGAATTCCAGTGATAGAAATATGAATTCACTTGATGCTTGTAAACATCTTGATACAACATTAGTGCCATGCAACAGGAAAACACTTTAAAGATATACTTGATGACAGCCTAATGTGAGTTAGAATACGTTATGCCCTAACACATAGCTATAGTAATTGATTTGGCTATAATTGGACATCTGCTATTGACAGTAAAACACTAGTGACTTTTGAGTACCAGCTCTGCACCTCTTCTCTTAGTGTTTCCCCAGGAAAAAGAAAGAAAAAATTCCACATGGAACATGTTTCAGATTTTCTGAGCCACTGAATCACAAGACCTGTTTGTGTACTGTGCAATTAGTGGTGTCCCTTTCCAACATATGTTATAATTAATATTTACACTATGTTAAAAAGCTTTAACTTGCTACAGCTTGCATCAATGGTACTTATTTCTCAGCCAGCCCAGGAACATTGTGATCCCTTTAAAATGGCATATATGTGATGATATCACATACCGTGAACTTACTATCTTAAAATCTGTGATTTAAAAAAAAATCCAAGTGCTTGCTAAAAGCTCCACATTAAAAGCCATGCACATTTTAGTATCATTCAGCTTATAGTTAAAGGCTGGTATCTTTTATTTAAGCATTTTCTATTTTATGATGGCCTAAAGGACATTTTTAAATTAAAAATGGGTCAAATGCTAGAGACCTTGCTCAGGATTTGAGAAAATCCTGTTTATTGTGTGCTTTGTTGGCATTATTTTATTTTTTTTTGGGGCCCATCTTTCAGCTAGCACAGAAGCAATTATTGTCATTTGTGTAAGCTAATAGTCTGCTTCAGTTTTGATTTCTAATGCTCTATGATGTTGCAGTATTTCAGTTGCAAAACTACAGATGCCCATTTAATATATTTAAGTCCACAGAACAAAAATAAATAAATTTAATTAAATATAGAAATATAAGTAATTAAATATACACTTTTATATTTGATGAGGATTTTTTTAAGTCTTTTTTTTATTTAATGCACACTTTGCAGGGTGTAAGAGGCACAAGTTGTTCTGGTGTTATGCATATAATTGAACAAAGTTTTTATTGAGAAAATACTTGAGCTTAAAGTTACCAGAACAGTCATAATTGCATGGGACAGTTTTCATGCTTCATATCTGAAATACCTTGGTGATTTATGGTGCTCTGCTTAATTAAAAGCCCTTTGATTCCACGTAGCTGTTCAAAGTACAATCAAATTATGTAATATGTATAAGATAATGTAAAGTTGTGAAATAATAATAATAAGCTATTAAATATGTTGTGATCAACAGTTGTATGTGGTAAAACTATGCTGCTGCAACAGGGGTGTAGAAAAATACATGGAAGGTAAAACCTTTCAGCATTGCAACATCCATTGTAATCTTTTATTTGAGTAATCAAATGTTTAGTATGTATTACAGTCTTCAAGGAAGCAGCATATTTATTTTTCTTGATTTTTTTTTTTTTTTGTGTGTTCTTTTGGGCTCTTCTATTTGCAAATAAGTTTCTGGGTTTGAGGGCCATTGGGGTGACTCTTTGCTACCATCTGTATATCTGAAATGTGGGTCATATTTTCTATATTATTTTAATAGTCTGACCTTAGTGAAATGCACTTATGTAATAATAATATGGACAGCAGTAACATGAATAATTTGGAATTACATTTATATAATTACTTTTAGTGGCAATAAAGCTGTGATGCCTTCAGTCTTCAGCTGAGTTCTGCAGTTTGAGGACATGCGATTCAGTACAAGCAGCCAGCCAGCCAGTACGCCAGCAAAATCTGACTTCTGAGTTGCTTGTTTGTTGTTGGAGTAGTTTGGGGGTTTTTTTTATGCATGAAAAATGAGATTCTCCTTTATGCTCCTTGTAGCTATACTGGTTTTCCATACACTCACATGCATTGAACCTTATTGGGCTACATGCTGGCTTTGATCATTTCATGCAATGCAAATTTAATTTAGGAAGGAAAAGCACTTGGGTAATGCAGCAGGACTCTAATCAATGTGTGGATCATGCAGAGAATTCCTGAAAGCACTAGAAAGGTGACCCCTCAGGTGTTGTGCTGTTTCCTGTACTCACCCTTAAGGCTGGAGGCATGAAAGGGGACATGATAGTGTATTTTGTCTGTGCTTCTTTGACATACCAGTTTAGGGACTGTAGCCAGATGATACATATTAGTGTCCTTCAGTCTGATCTAAATAATGTCAGGGTGTAGAATGCTGCAGAGTTTCCTTTGATAACTTTCCACTTGGCCATTGGCATGCCAAGAAAATGAGATCTCTAATTAATTTTTTTCCTTTTCTGAATAATCAACATTTGCTTAACATATTAAGGATGGACAGAAAGTTGATGGGTCCCTTTTGCATGTTTCTTGGGGTTGCACTGAAAGCAAAACTTGCAAGAACCTGTGCTTGCAATACTTTCACTCTATTTGAAAGAGAGTACAGATTCAGTCATGCTGCCAAGACTTTGAATGTTTTAGCAGGACCAGCTGCTGTGCTTTCTAGAACTCATCTGTAGTTACTTTTTTATAATGATTCATTCCTGTATGTAAAATATACAAAAAAAAAAACCCCACCAAATACATAGTTCTAACCTTGCTGCTTATTAGAATATTAATCAGAAATAAATGTGGACCATTACAATGCTTATTACCCATCCTGTTGCTTATATAATCTTGTATCTCATAGTGTAGGTCAAAAAGAGAATGCTTTTGATTTAGATGGATTTTATATCACACTAATTTATAATACAAGGAGCATTACTTAGTATGGCCCGACAGAGCCCTGCAAATTGTTCCATATGGCATCACTGTCTTTTGGATCAGATATCTGTTTTTCAATTTGCATAGTGGATACCTCATCTAAATTTATTGCATTGGAGACAAGTGAGTCAGACATTATCATGACTCTACTGGCTGCATGTCTCTGCCTACTGGTTTAGAGGGAACATAAATTATTTTGCCATTATTAATCCTATCTTGAGACACTAAACATGATTTCATTCAAGTGAAAACATTACAAGCAATTTGTTGCATCCGGTTTACTTAAAATTTTGTGGATATACTGGATAATATGTTGCATATAGAACACAACAGCCTTCTTTGCTCATTTTTGCTATAATCTGGATTTGAATGTGTCACTGTCATGGCAGAAACAACATCTTAAAGAAAAAAAACCAAACTATTATATGTCCTTAACTATAATCCCAGACAATTCAGCTCAGAACTCTGTTTTGTGTCCAATTCTGCTGAATACCAAAGTACCAAGTTTTCTAGTACCAAATTCTGCTGAGGTCTCTTCTGCAGCATGTCTTTCTCCTCCTCATCTAAAGATCTGCTGTATTCAACTTTCAACCCATGTACTGAGGCTAAATTCTTGCTAGCCACCTTTTGTACAATTTACATTCCTTTTAAACTAAGAATACTTATTTTTCTGTAATTTGTTCTGCATACCTCCACACTCTACAAACTGTCTGCTCAGTTTCTCCTCCTGTCTTTATCTGTACAAATGAGGAAGGAGCAGTGTTTATTCTTTTTGTCTTCAATCCTTCTGCTCTTTGGTGCAACATATCCAAAAGCTACTGATAATGGCTACCTTTTAATAGATGTTCCACTAACAAGTGTGTGTGAAATGTCTTTCCCTGTCATAAAAATTCTGTTTTAACAGTGTGCTTCCTGGGAGGTCTGTTAATCCAACTGTAATCCGATAGAAGAGTCAAAATAATACCCTGCACTAGGAACATTTTCATTCTTCAGGTGACTTAGAGCTTTATTGGTATAAACTGTATTCTTTTAATTAAGTGCTGATTATTGTAGGACTATGTCATATAATATACTATGCTTAATGTCAAGCACTTTTTCAGCATGCAGTGGTTAGATGAGCCTAAAATGCTTCAGAGATGAAACTCAGCCATTCTAAGCTCATGTAAAAGTGTCTTTTTACAGGGTCAATGCCTAAGCTGTTTCTGAAAAAAACTTAAAATATTTTCCACTTAAATTAATACAGGCAGTTGAACCACTTTATTTTATTTTACTTTGAACTTTCAATGATATTCTCTTAATAATCTGAAATTTTGTTATCTGGCATTTCATTTCATTTTTCAACTAAGATGGTTACATATCAGCTTGATAGTCTAAAAAGCAGTTTTACTTAACAGCTATTTAAAATTAAATTCAGTGAACATTTTAAAGTTTCTATTCCTACTTGTGCTGTATGTTTCGATATTTACCTTGCATTTTAGTTGGAATTACTTTTCAGTGCTTCTATTTGAAATTAGCTCAAAGCATTTTGCATAGCAAGCATGGATTCACTTTTTATATCTGTCTTTGGTTGGGAGAAAACTGCTTTCATCAAAATTTAATATATAATTGTAGTTGTTGACAGATTTGTTAGATATTTGAAAGAATCCCCCCAAACCGTATGTATATCCTGACAAACTAGGAGGTGATTTTTTCAGTGCTTTTGAGATATTCTTTAGAAGGTTTCCCTTGTTGAGTTTTGTTGAGAAATAGAGCAATAATTTGAGGGCATTGTTTGATTTACACATTTAAATGGTAGACATGTCTAGTTAGAAGTAATAATATTTTGCTATAGCGACAAAGTTCTAAGAATACAGGCAAAAAATGTTTGTAAATAATATTCATTACCCAAAGCTCTTCTGTTCATGAATGCATGAATGTTTATCAATTATAGCAGTTAGTCTAATAAAATGTATTTTACTCTTCCTACAAACCTATTTTTGTTTCCGTAGATAGATGCAGGATGTGGTTGTGTATCAGTATTCTTCTGTAAATATATATCAGTGTTTTATCGTTATATGTTAGTATATTAGTTGGTTGTTGGTACAGAAATTGATCAATGGATGCATAAATAGTCTCATTATTTGTTTTTGTTTGGGTTTTTTTTTGGCTTAATTTTTCTCTCATGTAGTAAGAAAAGAGTATTTTCCCCTTTATAGGCCCTCTTTATCTTTTAGTTGGTAGTCTGACATTAGACAGGTAGATTATGTGACAATTATTTTAGACACTTGTGCATATTTCATTCTTTTTCGCATCTTAGATTTGTATATCCAGCTTTGATCCCCATCACATTCTTATGCATTTGCCTAGGGAATTATTAGATTTGTAATAGTCTGTGTCTGGTTTAAGATCAAGCAGTTTGCTTTTATAAGAAGATACAGTCGGAAGTTTAATGCAGTATTGAAAAGCTCACATATTGAAATTCTGGCTACTTTAAGGTACAACTTATGCATTTATCATAAAAACAGAACATTGGATAGCAAGGTGTCATGTAAATGTTTTACTGACATCTCTTTTGGATAGACATATCAAAGATTTATAAGTAACAAAGCCAGGAATTAGTTATGTAGGTCACCCGAGTGAGTGCCTTTGTAACAATATAATCACACTTTTAGCATATGCCACAAATATTATGAGAGAAAATAACAGTATTAACTATGGATTTAGGGATATTTTTTTTTTGTTGCTATTTTCTTATCTAGTCACTTGCACAGACAGGTTTCCTTAGTAACATGAATCTATTTGTTCTAGTCTCAAAGGGTGGAAACAGTTTAAATTTAGTAAATTCAAGAGAACCCTTTGAAATACTATAGAAAACCTTTTCTGTCAACAACAACATGATGATTAATAAGATCTCATATCTTGAGGCTACTTATGCTTGGACATCAAGGTTGCATGGCCCTCGGAGAGTGGTACTGCACTCTGGAGTGGACCATCTACTGCCTTAGTATTATGTGGCTGTGATTTCACAGAATCACAAAATCACAGATATTAGGGGCCGGAAGGGACCTAGAAGATCATCTAGTCCAACCCCCCTGCCTGAGCAGGATCACCTAGACCAAGTCACCCAGGAACAGATCCAGACGGGTCTTAAGTGTCTCCAGAGATGGAGACACCACAACCCCCCTGGGCAGCCTGTTCCAGAGCTCTGTCACCAGGAACAAACATTATTCCACCTGACTATTATGTTTTACATGCTGAAAAGTAAGTCTGTTCTGTGTTTTTTATTTCAGATATAAGCAAAATAATGAAGATAACATAGATTATAAGGTAGGACTGTGGGCTATGTAAGCTCAGATATTACCCTGGGTTAGTGTTTGATTGAAGCTGGGGTGCCCCAGCTACAATTCCATGATGAACCCTTGGACTGAGCTGGGAAAATCCATCTTTATCAAAAAGATGGATTTCTTACATTTGAAGATGTAGTAACTAAAACCTAAATGATTGTATCATATGCACAGGGAAGAGTCATCAGGTATATTTTTTCAGACTGGAATTTCAGTTTTGGGAGAAGGAAGTTGTCTCTCAGAGACATTTTCAAGAGCTTGCATTCCTAAGCTGTTCATTTAACAGTGTGAGATTGATGAAGTTGTTTCACTGTGCAATGTTTTGCATCTTCCTGTGAAGGACTGACTATCAACTAACATTAAATATATGATAATGGCCTAGTGAAATCAATGCTCTGCTTTAGTACTCAGCACCAGTGAGTGAATAGTACAAAGTTAATTTTCTTATGCGTATCCCAACTGTTTATGTACTTGGGACTGACGTGCTATCGAGGTAGGAAAGTTTTAGTACATATTTTTGAGGTTGGAAAATTCATAGAATCATAGAATGTTAGGGCTGGAAGGGACCTCCAAAGGTCCTCTAGTCCAGCCCCCCTGCAGTGAACAGGGACACCCTCAACTAGACCAGGCTGCTCAGAACCTTGTCTAACCTCACCATGAATATCTCCAGAGATGGTGACCCCAACCACCTCCCTAGGGAGCCTATTCCACTGATCCACCACCCTCAAGGGAAAGAACTTCTTCCTGATATCCAGTCTAAATCTACTCTTCTC
>JANHGL010016711.1:179103-203357 GCA_024611195.1 Ceyx melanurus
GCCCTGCGTTGGACTCTCTCCAGCAAATCTCTATCTTTTCTGAACTGGGGTGTCCAAAACTGGACACAGTACTCAAGCTGGGGTCTCACCAATGCAGAGTAGAGGGGGAGGAGAACCTCCCTGGACCTGCTGGCCACACTTCTCCTAATACATCCCAGGATGCCATTGGCCTTCTTGGCCAATACAAGGCAGCATTGTTGGCTCATGGTCGTCCCCCTGTCCAGCAGGACCCCCATGTCCCTTTCTCCAGAGCTGCTCTCTAATACATCAGCCGCCAGCCTGTACTGATACATGGAGTTGTTGTGCCCCAGATGAAGCACCTTACACTTGCTCTTGTTAAATTGCATTACATTTCTTCCTGCCCAGCTCTCCAGTCTGTCCAGGTCTCTCTGGATGGCAGCACAGCCTGCTGCTGTGTCAGCCAATCTCCCAGTTTGGTGTCATCAGCAAACTTGCTGAGGGTGCTCTCTACCCCCTCGTCCAGGTCATTGATGAAAAAATTTATTTTAATAAAGTAGTGTTCATTCTTCCATGTTTTAATACTGATGGCAGTTAAATGCAGTGTAGAGGTTACTTAAATTTTTTTTCTGGAGACAGAACTGGCTTTACCTTGCATAAGGAGATAGTTCTTTGGTGGTGCTTGTTACTTCATTTCAGCTACTTGGAATCAAGCACTGCCTCATAATTTAGGATTATTCATATGACCACTTAATTCAAATAATATTCCTGTGCTAGGGGAAATGTTAGCATCTTTTGTAAGAGGCACCTAATCATCCTTGCTTATTGATGGTGAGAGCTTACGACCTATACTTTTTCTTTCAACAAGCAAACAAACAAAAGCTCAATAGAACGGAGCAAACCTCACACAGGGGATTCAGCCTGAAGTGCTCTAAAATACTGTAGAATTATTAATTGTTAGAGTCAAGCTCTGTATGTAATAATAACACTTTTTTTTTGTCTTTAAACTTAAGCTGGCATGTTGTTAGATGCTCTAATTAGATGTTATGTATGGTCTTTAATATAAAATGCATGACTGTTGTTTTGCTTTCATGCTTTTGTGTTGTGCATTCACTTAACAGTACTTACCCACAGGAAACAATGATAAAATACATTGAAGTCTACTTTGATCTTTGTCCTCCCTATTGAATAGTTTAGTTTTGATGTTGTCCTGCTATTTATTTGCTTGCTCACATAGCCTAGGAAGATAAAAGGTGGCATCAATACTTCAGAGAATCTCCTATCAGCTTTTGCTGTGGTATTTATCAGTGGTTCTCACTCTTTTCTCAGGTCCCATGTTCTGTTTCGCATCACCAGCCCTCCCTTTTGGTACCGATTAATGTATTTCTACGTCAGAAATAGTGTGTTCCATTTATCTTTCTGTAAGGTTCTTGCTCTTCGTTGTTTGACATTAAAACATAAGATTTCTGGATTAAAATGAGAACAAGCAATGTTGCTGCTACTTCTGTCAGGTGTTGTTACTGCCTCTGACACACTAGGCTAGAAGTTGCTATAAACAGCAGAGGACACATTTTATCATGCATCTGTTTAATGTGGTGTTCTGTACCTTAATCAAATATTGGAAAACACTTCTGCTTGTGCTGTGGTTTAACTGTATTTAGGGAGAATTTAAGTGAGCGTTATCTCTCTCTATTTCATGGTCTAAGCTTAACTCTGTGCTTGCATTAACCAGAATGGGCTTTTTAAAAAACAAATTTATTTGGCTGTTATTTTAAAGATGCTCAGTGGGGTGTACAAAATAGAAAACAAATTAAGATGTGTTGAAAACCATGAAGCTGAATGAGACATTTGGCAATATCAACACGCATTCAAAGTGTCTTGGTTTCTTTTGAATGTATATTTCACGTGAGTCATTAACTCAGTCTTTCCACTGAGTTTATTGGTAAGACAAGATCAACAAAAAAAAAAGTCTCATGCATTCTGTGTGGAAGTCCACATATTTATTTGTCATATTTATTTATTTTTTTAATTAAATTTTCACCCTGGCAGGTGAAAGCAGCAGAGAAGCAAGGAAGCAATAGAGTTTCATGGACAAGTGTGTAGTACAACACTGCTGGCATGTTTCTATTAAGGTAAGGTAATAATTTATTTTTCTTTTAATGGTTTGAACTTACTACCATTCTGCAACATATCACTGTCTTGTGTCTTACCACTCCTAAGAAATAGACCTGAACATCATTCACCGCTCTCTGTCCAAACAAAGAGCCTGAATCCAATTTATTAGAACGGAATGAATATAGCCTTTAACTTCTCTACAGAGATACTATTGTTAATTAAATCAAAGTCCTTTCCATACATAGTGCTAAGAGTTCTAGCCCTGCATCCATTCTCCAAACAGTATACGACATTGATGGATAAACTCAATTAAAGTGTGAGCATTAGAGAAGTAATGTGGAGAGCTGAAGTGATCTTTACCAATCCACCTTTAAAAATTGCAATAAATATTTTAAAATGAAATGCTCATAAGTTACACTGAGGATACCTGTTAGTGAGATTGGATGGAAATTCAATTCAATTATTCTAAGTTTTCTTTTACTTAGGCGGTGGCGTTTGTTTTATCTCCAATTATATTATAGTATCTTATAGATAGATTAAAACAGAAACACAAGTAGTGCAAAGCACAAGTCTACTTCTTTTTTTTTTTTCCCACAGGTAACAACAAAGTGGTATCCCTTCTGTGATTCAGCATTTTCTCACAGTTTGTCTTTTTCAAGGCAACAAATAATTTTGTACAACAGGGATGGTATGTAAATGTATACAGTAATTGCTGTTAGGGTGCACTAACTCCTAAAGTAAAACAGCAGGTCTTAAAAGTATATACTTACACAATTCTAATAAGCTGAATTACCCCAGATGTTAAAACTATGCTTGGGAATTGACCTTCTGAATGATGCTTGAAAAATCAGGTGAATTTGTGAAAGAAAAAGAAAACTAAAAAGAAAAGAGCAACTCCTTGACTAACTCCTCCTGTATGTACTAGTAAAGTGAGATGTCGATGTCCTGTCACATTTGCTTGCACAGAGGACTCTGCTTTTCAGTGCATATTCTTCACTAACTTTCCTTCACAGAAGAGTTGAAAATTGGGTTTAATGAAGAATTTTCCTCCATATAGATGAAACTGTCAGGTAAAACATTCATCATGAAGGACCTTTGCATTTCACCAGTCTCTTGAGTCTAGATCTGCTTTTCTGGACTACAGAGATCATGGTAAACCTCAGTGCAGACTTCAGGCTGTTCTAAATTATTACAATGGGAACAGTATAGTCAAGGCAAAATCTGCACAATCAAGAATAAAGTTTTAGGAGAGAAATGTTCATAATTTGCTTATCCTTAAACCTTCAAAGCAGAACTTTGCCGAAAGATCCATTGTTAACTCTTTTTAATCAGTGGTGTTTCCTGGGTTGAAATGTTCATTTTATGTCAGTGAAATATTTCAGTAGACATGATCTGAATTTTTTAGTTTTATCTTATAACAATTTACACAAGATTTATTTTGGACTTATATGCTTTTTAAAAATTCATGTGGCTTCATTTTTTTATTCAGATTCAAGAGACTTCTGCTTGATTTTGCCATGGTAGATTTTAACCAAAAGTATCCACCTCTTTAAAAAGCTTTAAATAAAGATGACTATTTAACACACACCAGAAATAATTAAATTACTTCATACCACATAAAATAACTTTGTTGGAACTGAAATGTGCTAATTTATTAACAGGTGCAAGTACCAAGGTTTAAAAGAAAGGCAGAAAAACATTCTTTAATAGGACATCAATATTGAATGTATCGAGAAGAGATCTTTGTTCAGTGTTTTTCTAGACACTCATAAAAGCATCTTTAGTGTTAACACACACTTTGTTGCTTATCCTCTGTTTGCTAAAGCCCTTTAAAATGATAATGGAAAAGATGTCTGTGGATGAGGCGAGGTAATATATTTAAATCACTTTACTCTGGAGAGTAGAGTGACACAGAGGATTTTAAACCTAGTCATCTCAGTGATAGGTGCATAAGGAAGACTTGCAGATCTAATAGTTTTTATTTAATTAATATGCCATTATCTTTGCACATGGGAGGATGATCTAGAGTCTGAGATACTTGGCTTGGATGTGAAAAAAAATAGGTCAGCTTTCAGTTAAGACATAGGTATCCTTTGTTATATGGGGTTGGCCATCTCCATTTGCCTCTGCCTGTAATGTAAAAATTTGATTTCCCTCCCAGAGCTTTAAAAGTCCAAAGAACTGTTCATAGTTGTGACAGATTCAGATATTGTCTGGCTTCTGCCTCCATAGGAAGATATTAAATTCAGACAATTTGAGAAAGAATCCACCAGACAATGTTACTCACTTCACTGAAGGAGGTACTGATGCACCTAATAATCATGCAATAAAATAGTGACCTTTACAGGAATATTCTCTTCAAGTACAGTAGGGGCAAATCAGAACAATCTCTGTATAACCAAATTATCTTTGTCAGTCTGTACAACCATGTGTGTCCCAATTATGTGAGCACTGGACAGTAACGTCAGTACCAGCTTTAAAGGCACAACTAGCCTTTTTTTGAGCTCTCTGTTGAATAGACAGATTTAGGCCAGATTCAGAAATATTTCCTACTGTTGCCAGTTTTCTATTTTTTTTTCCTGAATTTCTTATCCTAGAAAGGATAATAATTTTTATGTGTATATATATATATATATATAATTTGCATAAATATCAACCATATTGCACTTGTGAGCATGAAATAGACACTGCTGAGAGTGACTAAGGTCCTGGTCTGCAGCTATTGAACCCTGCAGCTTCTGCCTGTTGGTATGCTCTTAATTCAGATGTCGTGATAATGTTTCACTGCTAATGACTTGGATGGAGTCCAAAGCTGCAAAGGTGGGATTAGAAGCAATGTGCCTCCTCCTTACTTCAAAGTAGATTTTTGTCGTTAGTAACTTGAATAGAAGACCCTACACAGGAATATTTTAGATTTGAACTCCATTTATGTAACCCTGCATCCTCCAACATAGGTGATGCTAGTGGCTGAAATGCTTATGATGCACAAAAGGAAGCAGTGCAGGGTGTTGATCCTGGGTGTCCAAAGGTTCGCAGAAATTTCCCTGGAGATTCTTTCTCTGTTTTGCCTTTCAGATATAGGAAAAACAGGATTATGCGGTGAACTACAGAAGAGACATAGCTGATGATGCATTCATCAGCTGTATTTTATTTTTTGCTAATGTGACTTTCCATTCTGTCTCCTGTTGACTTATGCACATAAGTTTTGCAATGATGTATGTTCAGAACTCAGGCTCCCTAACCTGAGCCTCGTTCCTACACATAAAAGGGAATTAACAAATAGGACAGATGGTAGAGTATCGCCTAAATTCCTATAAAAGTTTAGATCTGAGTTCAGTTTTATAGGAATTTTTAGTATGTGATTGAAGATGCATAATGGCCTATTTTAAAAAGAGCTTAAATAGCCATATCAGTAATCACTTCAATTTTGGGAGATGCTGATTAAAAAAGTGGGTTTTCATGTTTAAAAGAAATAACCTTAGTGCATATAACCTTAACATTCAGCTAAGCATTCTTGTAAACAAACAGCTCTAAATTTCCTTTTCAGTCTCTTAAGCTGCTTGTAGGCACTGTGGTTTTTCTGTATTGTATTTGAGAAATTGGCTGTGGAGGATGTACTGGATGATCCAAGCTCAAACAGATCTTTGACTTTGCCCCATTCAGTCAGCCATCTCTGTGGTGCACTATGACTTGGCATCAGCTTATCAGACTTATTTTCCTTCGACCTCTGGAAGGTGCTATTCTGTGAACAAAAGAGCAGCACATTTGGTGGTCATGCCTTCTCCGAGTTCCTCGTGCTGGAGTCCTGGCTGTGCAGGCTCTGGAACAAATGAGCTCTGCAGTGATTTTGTCAGGAATATGAACAATAAAAAACAAACCCTGAAGTCACAAATCACACCAGCTGCCTTTAGAGGCACAGTTTGCACGTTGGATGGTGATTTGTCTGACATTTGAGTTCTTGGAGAGTGACCTTATCTTTGTGAACTGTTTCTGCCTGGAAATGGAGTGCAAAAGCTGTGGTCACTCCATTAGAACTGTCAGACAAATTACCATCCACCTAGCAAGCAGTTAGGAAACCTCTGACGTGTTTACATGCCCATCTAGCATCATGTGAAACTACATTGTACACAGCGCAATTCTGTTCTTTTTTAGTGGAATGTTACTTGAGTCTTTTCTGAAGGAGAGCTGGTAGTAGACTACTGGATGATGAACCAGATAGGGTTCCAGCATTTGGACTAGCAGTAATAGTTTGATCATTTTATCTGGACTACAGTTTATGCTATTTCCATCAGCACTGGAGTTTTTCGCGTGTTCAAGAGTTCTCATAAAGTCTTGGACTAACGGATACCTTCCTAGAAGTATAACTTTCTGCATTTGTGTCACACATTGCTATATTCTAGTAGTGTTCTTGTGTTCATTTATTTGGATTATTGCTCCTTTTTAGCTATTTTTCAGCTTTGTTGATACTTGGTCAAAAGAGTGTGGTTTGGTTTTTTTTGTGTTTTGTTTGCTGTTGGTTTTTTGGATTTTTGGGGTTTTTTTGTGTTATGAAGATCTGCTGTTTTTTTATATTTAATGCGTGGGCTCATTTTAGAAAAGTTAGCAATGTATTTGCTAATACACTGAGGGGATTCCTTTGTGCAGGCACTTAAAGGACCGGCAGTAACCCACCAAAGACTAGTGAATTGCATCTTGGGTAGTGTTGTCTTTTAGGGCCTAATGCTCACAGGGAATCTACTGCAAAGTACCACTTCAGATGCCTCTCATTTTAATGGATCCTCTTCCATCAGAACATTTGTGCTTTGAAGTGTGGAAAAAATTAAAAACATACCTTAAGGAAAACACTTGAGAGTGCTGAGAGACTCCCAGCAGAGTAGAAATCATGATCACTGTCATAGTGCTAACTAGTGTGGCCATGGAGACTCTTGCTGTGGTCAGTACAGAGAAACAGAAACATGGTTTAGGGGTTATGTGTTACATACTTGATGGCATAAAAATATATATATCATTATATTTATTTGATGATATAAATAATCCTGTAGAAACATCTATTCTTTAAGTAAGTACAAAGAAGAAATAATTGGCTGGCTGAGATATGTGTGTCTGCTGTGAGACAAGTTAATTCCTGAATCCCTTTTTACGGTGGATCCACAGAACCTGAAGCATCCATTTGAAATGCTAGAGCATCCCAGTGTCCAGCAGATGGCAAGTAGGATTATTCTGAATGTGTTAAAGGGTAACTAGTGATGGTCTTAATTTTACTGTATAAAAGGTTAAAAAAAAACTTCTAAAGATTTGATTGTAAATAGCCTGCAGATGATATATAAAGAGATAATTCTTCAATGAACTCTTTCTTCTCATGTACTGGGAACCTAGTTTATTATTAACATGGTATCATCTCAGAGCATAGTCATATGACTGGCTGTAATGCCTTGAATATAAAATCAAGCTTCCTTAAGATGCAGCAAAGCACATAAACCCTAGCCTAGCTTTAAGCACTCTAGCAGGCACACTTATGCCACAGACAGCCTTAAATACAGGTGTTTTAAATACTTTTATTGAATCAGGGCCTGCATGTATTTACATCAAAGTTCCCCACTTTTGGTGTGAGCAACAAATGAACCAAACAAAATGTGGAAAGCTTTGCAGCCACAAAACACGAAAATCAAATTTGGGTCTGCATAAAAGTCTCAAACAATCAAAAGGATGAAACAGATTATTAATGATATTTTGTACAGCCATTGTATATAAAGAGGATTATGTAATGAATAAAAGATAAATGCTTTCAGTTAAAAAAAAAAAAGAGAAAAAAAGATTTACATGAAATTGGTAACTTATTACCATATGAAAGTTATCAGTTCATATACTCCATACCAAATGTGCTTGAAGCATGATTGTCTAAAAGACTTTAAAATACATGATCACACTGAAAAAAAGCATTTATAATTTAAATTAACATAATCAGTGCTTGTACCTCTAAGTAGTCAATTTTACTTTTAAGTAATTTTAATTATTAAGTAGAGATAAGTTTACATTGCAAGCAGGTTTCTGTAAAAACAATGGATAAAAATAAGATTATATGGTATATCTGAGTTAAGAAAGATTAAATGTCATTTATTGATTAGGTTTCTTTATACCTAGAACTTTTCAAGAAAAATAGGTGAGTTGATCCTGAGTGACCGTCTTTATTATACGTGTTCTAATTTACAGTCTCTCTCATTTCATATATTTACTTGGGATGTGTTAGTTCTAATACCACAACTATTTCAGCCAATAATAAAATGAAATGAGCAAACACAGCAGTGAGGATTTTAAATGAGAAAGAAATAAGACTTCATAGCAGATAGTGTAATAGAAGTTCTACTGAAATCAATAGGCATTCGCACATGGAGTAACTCTACTGGAACAGGACTCTAAATAACCCTATAATAATTTATTTGGATAGAGAGTCAAATGAGCACCTGTAAACTACTATTCTGAAAAAGTGAAGACATTTTTCCAATAAAAATATAGAACACCATTGCTTTTGCATTCCATAGCTTATTCAAGAAAAGATTTAACATACATTTTAATGGAAGCTGTGCAGGATTTTCAGATTTTGGCTTACGAATCACTATAATTGCTGGGATTTTTTAGAAGCAGCTTGTTAACTTAACATCTTTTTCTTACTCTAATCTATGGAATAGTTGGAATAATATATGCAAAGATCTATGAAGTGTCGGGCAAGAGCCGATATACTTGACTTCTTCAATAGGCTGTGCTGAATAGAGCAGGTCAACCCATTCATTGTATATAACTGCTTTGGGATTTAATCAGTTTTTCTATCTGTGAATTATCCATGACCTGCTAATGATTTTTTTATATGGATGTGTGTGTTTTATGTGGTTCATCAAATAATCTTACAATCACATTAGGCTTGTAGAATTTTGCAAGTGCTCCTCTGAGTATAATTTTCAGAATGAGATATTCATGTTGGTTGCTTAAGTCACATGAAAGTGTATCTGTCCTGTTATTTGCTGAGTTAATGTCTGCAAACAAGACCACTGGACTAATTGGATCTTTATAAACAGGGTGCTAGTTAAGAAGAAAAGCAAGCATAGTATATCTTAAAGCCTTTATAGGCTAGTTTTCTTACTCTTTTGTATGAAAAGGGCATAATATGTAGCAGAATGCTACCTGCATGAGAAATACAAGCTCTTTTCTGAGTAAGAAGGTATGAGCTAGATTTAAGAGAAAACTCAATACCTAGCCTCTATAAGCAACAGCTGCTTTGCAGTCCTTCCTCTCTGAGCATGGTAAAGCTGCTTGTCAAGCAAAAACATTGGATTTGTCAGACATGTTCCTGTACTGTATTTAGTATTGCCATTCCTAAAATATTTTTAATAGGCTTACTCTTGCCTAGATCTAGAATTCAAATATGTAACAGCTTCATAAGATATTAGTTTTTCTTTTAAGGTCTTGATGTAGTCACATTTAAAATTGTTTTCTTCATATCTGTAAAAGTTTTTAAACTGAGTTTCTTAAGGAAATGATGGTTTAAGACCTCTTTGTCTGTGAATCAGTCTCTCCAATAACTTTTGAACCTAGACAAACAATTTCTATCAGATTTGAAAGGTGGTTTGAAGTCTCAACATTCTTAACTTTTTGTTCGGGTTATTTTTAGATAAAACCGTTACCATCTCTGGTGATGGAAATTCTGGTAGCGCTGACATGTTACACATCCTGTGTGGCAGCAGCCAGCTTGCTGTCTTCTCTGTGGGTTTATGTGTGATGATGGTAAGAGTCAGGATTTATTGTGGTGTTCTGAGAAGACCCTGAGGGCAGTGAACTGTGTCAGACTAGGCTTCATTAGTCCCACAGTTGAAAGAGGTTTTGTTTGGTTTTATTGAAAAATGAAACTCGGTATTCTCAGGTGTCCATTTGAATACAGGAACAAAGAAAAATCTAATTCTACTGTATGTTTCATGATAAAAATTAATTCCTATTAGCATCACTACTCTCCTAGTTGTGGTTTCAAGTAAGGTGGGTGAAGTAAATATGTTGGCTAATTGAATATAACTCCAGAGGTCAAGAGAAACACAGGATAACGAGAGAGTGCTCAGTTGTTTGGATATATTCTCCCTGCTGATGCTTATCCTTTACTACTCTACTTCTCACATGATGCTTTAATTTGGGATATTTCCAGGGGACATCTGTACCTTCTTGTACTACTATAAGTGCATTAATGAGGTTAGGACTTTTCAGATCTATTCAAGAAAGGAATAGAATGATAGAAATTAACCTGCATATTCACATAAACTTTTACTCTAAGCAGAAATTCTTGATTAGTCCATTTAAGATTGGACAATCATAATTTAAAAAATATGAACCTTATGCAAAGAAAGATAGTGATGGGGAGTGAAGGCCACAGCCAGAAATTCAGTCTAAATGCCTATGAAACACAGTCACTTGTGGCTTCTCTCCCCTCACCTTTCTATTTGAATACTGATGGCTTAAATGTGTATGACTGTCAGTGCAGGCTTCACTTTTTGGAAGGTCTATTCCCAAAGACCAACACAGTTCTGCAGCAGCATATTTTTTTTTTATAAGGAGAAGGGCAAGAATAAAGTACTGTACAAGGATCCTTCCCAACAACAGCAACTGGTACATTTTATGCACATAAAGAAAACATATTATATAAGGAAAAACTATGAAAAATGAGACAACTATTTAAAAAACATTTAGAAGTTTATAATGGCTTTTAAAAGTTAGTGATAGATAGGGAACAGAGAAAATGCTAATTACTCAGAAATATCTTAGGGATAAGAAACAGTAATAGGGTTTTGTAGGAGTTTTCTTTCTAAAATATTAATTTTCAGGACCAAGTCTACTATAGAAAAGATATTTGAAATAATTATTATTGTTTTACATTTAACAGTATGGCACATCTCAAATCCTTCTCTGATGCAGGCATTGGGAAAAAAAAAATAATATTAGATTATAATATCAACACCTTCTTTAATGATTCAATAAAAAGAAAGAAAAATGAGGAATGGTTACTTTATTTGTGAGTCTGACTTTGAAAGATAGTGGAGTAGTTTTACTAGGGTAAGAGGGTATGATATGGTGATATTATACCTGGGTCATGAAATAAAGATAAGCTTGCAGGCTTTTTTTCCATAGGAAAGTTAAATAAAATACAAGTGTGAAGGATTCTTTCCTCACTGTACTGGAGGATAAGCCATAATTCTGCCACCTCCTTGAGGTATGTTAAATTATAAAGCAAGTCTATTTGTATGATGCTGGGATAGATATTCTTGGATATCAGGTCTAGAGGAGATCAAAGGTTACATGGAAGATGATCTTAATTTGAATTCTGGGAAGCCACGTGCTTTATCAAGTGTTTATGGAATTTGAGGTTTTATAGTTTACTTAGACCTCATATTCCAAGAGAAAGGTTAATAAACATGAACAGCCTTCCAAATTTAATCCTTCTGTGGGGTTCTCTCTCAGTATTTGGTTACTTTATCACATACTGGATTAGAGAATGTGGCATATTGCTGCTGTATTAAATGAATGAAAATTATTGTGCTTTTTCTCTTGACCACTTGGGATTAACAAATGTACATCCTCTTCAGATGAAAATACCTGCTTCAAAGCAACTAGGCAAACCTTAACAGCCCCCTTTTTCACCTTTATTGTTCTTTCTCATTCTTATCCACATATTAGCTCTCCTACAGTCCTCTGTTCTTGACAACAGTATTGTTTGCAGTGACTGCTTCCACTATGGGTAGTTCTGATAGAGAATATGAATATCTGCAAGGGACATTCTGCAAACAGATCCTTTGATAGCTATTCTATGATCCTGTGTATTTTGTGGAGGGTTACATTGCTCAAAAGTGAACCAAAATCACAGAATGAGAACAGCAAACTACTTAATAAGCAGGAAATGACAAATAAATTACATTCCTGAAGTCCCACCCTCTTATTCCTTACCAAGGTGCTCAGACCTGTGTGCAGGTATCTCCATTTTCACCACCTCCACTCTGAAGAAATATTTCTTAATGGTAAGTGCTTCTAATAATCTTCTCTAAGAATTGAGTACATGTCTGTTTCTAAAACAGAGCTGGGCAGAAGTGATAGTCGTAGATCTGGTGCTTTGCTTCATACATATTCTCTTTAGCACCAGGAAAGTGATGTGAATCATAAAATAACCGGAGTGGGGCTGCAATCTCAACAGCAATCTTAACTTTGCCCTTGAAGCTGATCCACTATGTAGAAAAGGTTTCAATAGTCACAAGAAAGGCGATAGCACAAGTAAGATCATGACTCATATTTCTTAAGCATACCTGCAGAAAGAGGAGTATTAGCATCTACTGGCTGCTTACTGCTGCATTTGTGCAATTTACATTCAGCTGTCAGTGGCTACAAGACATAAACAGCCCAGAGAAAGAGGGCCTGAGTTATTGAATGAAAGGTTACTGAATGCTATTTTTACCATCTCTTTGCATTTTAGGACAAAGGGGAACTGTTTATATCACTCAACTTGAGCACTTTACTACAGGCATTTAATTTAGCCAGGAAAATTATCAAGTTAGGCTTCTGCAGTTGTCAGCAGAGATACTGTCTCTTCCCAAATGCAGTTCAGACCCTGTTTGCTTTTTCCTTTGAATTGCCTTTTTCATTGACTGCTAGGGGATGTTTGCCACATAATTTATTTGCCAAACTAGATTTCTAGCAGACCCTCTCCTAAGTATCCAAGCTGTTGTGTTTTTACTGTACAGGAAAAGACTGTGTTGGAATTGGCCTCCAATAAGCACAGGTGAGATTGCTTGCATACTGGCTTGCCTTGAAGTGTCAATTCATTTTAAGTGAGGCAGTTATAGGCATAGAAACCATCTGTCAGACTAGGAAACAGGAGTAACTTGTAAAAGATCGTGGCTTGGAAGTCCAGAGTGGAATATACCCAGGCTTTAGGTACCTTCAAGTTAGGTAGGTGCTGAGTTAGAGATTTCAGGACTGTAGTTTTTGATTTTGTATTTCTAGCCCAAGGCTGCTTATGCTGATTTTGTGTGCTCTGGTGTTTTATGTTTGCAATCTACATTTTCATGCTAAGATGTCTGAACTCATGCTATCTGAAACCAGTAAGTAACCTTTTATTCCTTTACCCATTGTTTCATGGCGGCTGTTACAGATGTACCTTATTGTGGGATGGATCCTTCAGCTCCTGATTTATGTCTTGGGAAATTAAGAGATTAAGTTGTTGAGTTCTTTGTAGTGTGCTGTGCTGTTTGCTTTAAAATATTTTATCTTCTGAGTGTGAAGCAAGCCAGGCATTCCCATCAAGGAAAGGAGAGGGAAAGAAAAAGATGTTGATTTGAGCCTAGCTAAGAAACTCAGATAAATTAGTGTGTCAAGTAGAAAAAGACAAAATTAATAGGGAAAGACATTGGATTTTCAGGATTCTAAGAGGGCATTAAATCAGTAGAAGTGAAAGTAATAAAATTATAAGAAGTGCTTGAGTGTCTTTAAAATATTAATTGGGTGCTAAAAGTGAAAGACACATGCACAATACTTCCTCTCAATAGCAGCAACCTGAAATGACCACCTTCTGTCTGCAAGCCTTTAGAGTGCTCTTCCCTTTGCAGGTGCTTTGCTTTGATACACTTTGACAGAAGAATCAACGCCTGTGGCTGCTCGCAGTGTGGCTGGGTAGCTATAGATTGCCCATCAGTCTGTGATCTGTTTTTTAAGAAATGGCATTTGTTCCTCTGAATGACATCCTGCTGGTGCTGGCTTAAATCTCTTGGCTGGCTGCTGGTTATTCTGTAAGTCTAGAGCTCTCCTGGTGGTTCGGTGGACACTCATGTTGGTAACAACTGTGCTTTTTCTTCCCTTTTTGTACCCTTGCAGCTCTTGAGGTCATACCTGCTCAAATGGAGCAATGGAGTCTAGTTGTAATGGCACTCAGCAGGTTATACCCATGTGGCATTGAATTTGTATTTGAACAGAAGGTCAAGAGATGGTTCCTGTGCTTCACAGCACTGTATGCTGCTAACGGGACAGGTAACTGGCTGCACCTCTGCACCAGCTCCCTCAGGCTGAACGCTCCATCACATGCATTCTGCTCAGAGGTACAGAGTGGTTACAAACCCACCTGGGAAAGGAAAAGAGCTGCTCCTTTCCCAGATGATACTGGGTGTTTAAGGCACAGGACAAATTGTGCTCAAAATGAAGTTGCAAAACTCAAGGGCAAAGAAAGTTCTTTGCCTGTTCTTACCCTACTGCACTTGTTTGGGACTGCAAGAGGAAGCGTTTCAGATCCAGGAGTTAGAAAGCAGGAATTTTATTTGTTGAAGGCATAGTGTAATGGTAAAAGAGCTTTTTAAATAATGCTTTGGGTTGAAACTGCAAATCAAGCTTAATACACTTAATGTACTTTGTGTATTTTTAATACAGATGCAGCTGCAGCTGGGCTGAGGGAAAATGGCACCTGGGGAGCAAAGGTATTGGGGGTGAGGGTCCTGAGGGGCCTGTCGGCGCCCACAGGAGCCTGCAGCAGCGTGGACCTTCACTAGGCACCCATCCCTCTGTTTTCATACTTAGGCGAGAAAGGGAGTAGGTGTGAAGTACATGGGAGGGCTGGCGGCCATTTTGGTGGTGGGGAGCAATCGGAGGAAAGTGCTGAGTTCTGAATTCAAGAGATGTACTTTTGTTTTTGGTGGTGCCTTGTGCTGTGTTCCCTGCTTACCTCTGCTCTCGAGCAACAAGTAGCCTCACTCCCTGTTCAAAAGTACATAATTATTTTCTCATGGCAAATATCATTGGTGTGAGTGTCTGGGCTCTTTCAGTCCCTTACCAGCTGGAAGTGCCACAGCTTGGCCCAAAATAAACTGCAGGTCTTTTTCTGCCTGTAAGAGCATAACATTATTTCTGTATATAGACCACATAAAACATAATTAGATTGAGGCTGCTGTCTAAGACTTTCTAAAGCAACTTATAAATATCTCCATTTTCCTGCACCCCCTCTCCCTTTGACTGCGCCTACTAAAAGTTTGTGATTCTCTTTCCACTTAGCACAACAAGAAACAACATTTTTCACTAATAATTTATTGAACAAAAAAACGTGTTCTGACACGGGATTTATATTTTCCATAGAGGAGTGTGCCTACAAGTTGAGGATTAGGCATTTAAGCTTTCTGAATGCAATTTAAATTGCAAATGTAAACTATCAGAAGGAAACACCTGTAAGTATTAAATCAGGCAACTACTGATTTTCAACCAAATCAATAATTTGTAGCAGGACAATGAATGTGTACCATCCAATAAAAACAAATAAGGACTATCTTCTTATTATCATAAAAGCAATAAAAAGACTTGCACAGCATTCTTTAACAAATTTGTCTTTCATTCTGCACCATAAAGATAACAAAGTGTCATGTTCTCTTAGAACATATTGTTTTACTCTGTATGTTTTTCATCACTATAGTCTGGAGTATATTGTTTTTTAATTTGCTGATGGAAACCATCAATTAGAGTTAGCTTGAGTGCTGTGGGAGGATAAAAACAATAGATATGAAGGGAACAGAATAGTATCTAGCATAAATTAATGATGCATTTATTGTGCATCTCATTAGCTTGGTGCAGGGTTTATTCTATGAGTAAATAAATTATAGTTGTATCAAAAACTGGGAGTGTAGGAGGATTTGGTTAGGGAACCATCTAATTATAGTCACTCATCTTGGAAAGAACGACTCTACTTCTTTGATACAAATCTGATTAAAAGAATATTTTTTTTCCAAATGTCAAGATTTTATGTACAGTTACAGCCTGTGAGAAAGTATTTCAACAGCCATGTTTTTACTGAGTTTATCTATGGCTTGCAAAACTTCCTAAAGAAAAAAAAATATCTTTAAATACAGGAATCTAGAAAAGAACAACAATTGATTCATGCATTTTTTATTTATTTTCTTTTTTTTCACAGAAATGGCCTTATCATCAATGGAAAAGGTAATAACTAGCTACAATGCATTCTCTGTGAATCATTAATACTCTGCCATTCTGAATTCACTAATATATAGTGATGTTTCTAAAGCTCATGAAACAGGAAGAATTCTTGAAGATTTACGATCCAGTTGCAAAAAAGAAAAAGAAAATATTTTAAGTAGTATAATTAAGTCAGCCAGAATGAACTAAAACAGTCAGGTCAACACTGAACCCTTCCTGCCATCCATTGTACTGTAGGTATGTAATTTCTAATTAATGTTTAAAATGCAGTTCACTTGTACTTGATATTTAATTTATAGCTATAAGAAAAGTATGTAATCTAACAGTAACATGAATGATTTCTTCATTAAAGAACCTGCCTTCTTGAAATTATGGGAAGAGAGGAAATGCAAGCACAAAGGTTGCTTTGTTCTCTTTTATAATAAAAATAAATATTTCAGTTTCTTATTTGTTTCACCTTTAACTAAATTAAAATTTTATGTGAGACAAGTGCAGCAGAGTAATTGGGGCAGTAGTAGTATTCTCTAAGTTGAAAACTGCAAAACATAAAGTCAGAAATATATGAGAATTCATGCAGGCTGATATTTTTTCTGAGCGTTGCCTTTGAAATCCAACTGTTATAACAGAGCTCTTGACTCAATGATGAAGAAAATCGTCTCCTCACGGTTGAGAGTCATTTAATCAGGACTGTAAAATTTGGGTCTGACTTACACAAAAATAGTCTGCACTTTGTAAAGCCAGCTAACAAATTCGTTAACTAGAAATAATTTACTTACTCGAGTGTTGAACTGGAATTAATAATAACAATTAAAAAAAAAAATCTTCTGGGCCAATCTGATTATATACACAGTGTAATTATTTTAAGAAAATCAACAGAACAAAGCCAGTTTAGCAGTGTATGATATATTTATCCCTCTTTTAGGGAGGAAAATACCTTTGAAATACCTCATCTGGTCATTTAGAGGGAAGAAAATACGCATTTATGTCACTTAAATGAATTCTGAGCATGTAGCAGTTCCCCCTCTTATCAAGAGATATATTCAGCAACATTGACTGTGTGGAGTAGAAAGGATCTTGAAGCACTGTATGAATTTTTATTATGTCTGAAGTACTTCTGAGCTCATAGTTCTATATCACAAGGTAAGTCCTGTATGTATCTTAATGAAGAGTTTTGTTCTTGGTGGTGGAAAGGGGTATGCTTATTCTGTGCTTTTTGTGCTGAGTATGCCCCAAAACTGGTTTAACAATATGTCTTGTATTAAGAAGAAAAAAAAAAGATAAAAGAGCTGTAAGCATTTTTTTTGCTTTATTCCTGTTGTGCTTTCTCTGAATGTCTTGTCAGTCTCACCACTTCAGAGAGTCTGCTTGATCTAGGAATCAGTCGTATGGCCAGCCCTTTAGAAAGAGTATTAAATATGGGCTTTGTTCTTAATGACCCATATATAGTGTCCTCTATAAATTGTAGGATATAGCCTTCGGAAGGAACTGTAAAAATGCAGGAACAAAAATGTTAGCAATGTGATCCAACCTCACAAATTTTTTTAGGTCTCTCTTTTTCTTTACTTTTTTTTTTTTTTTCCAGGAAGTCTAATTAGGGGAGAAAAAAAACAAACCCAACCTGTAAATGTCGAGTTTTAAACTTTTTAAAAGTGTGATATATGAAAGGAAGTCTATTTTGATAAGGGGCTGTGTAGAAGAAAGAGAATAAATAATGAGAGCTGTGTTTAAAGTGGCAGACTTGGATTCAGTGTCTTTAAAGGAGTGACAGGCAGCACTGACTTCTTGTTATTTATTGACAGAGGAGGCTGGTGACCATTAGTGATGCCTTTTCACCAGCTGTAGCATCCTTGTTTTAATCATTAATAAATCAGTGCTAAGTATGTGCAAGTGCAAGATGATAGCTTTAGTTTTGTGCCTGGGCACACACATCATGCTAATTTGAGCAAAGGGCTACATGTTGAAAGAAAGTGATGGTGGAGGGAAGCAGAAAAAATATTAGGAAACTAATAATGCTCTTCAATGAATAGGTACAATTGCCCACAGATGCTCAGATACTTGACCACTGTACTCTGAAGGCAGTGGAAAAAAAACAGTCCCATACAAGCAGGTTCCTGTCACATAACAGTGATAAAAGTTGTTCTCTCTTGAGACTTGAGTAATGTAATCACACGTGGAAATCTCCTTGACACAGGCAAATCACACTGGTGTAAAGAGAAGAGGATGTGATGGAGCAGAGAATGTGGATTTTCCTAGTCAGTTTGTGGCAGTGTGACTTCAAAGATGTCACTGGCACTGTATTTCACCTGGGACTACGAGTTCATAGATGTTTCTCTGATATTTGATTAAAAACCAGACTCTTAACAGGACTTTGTTTTTCTGGTTTGTTTCTGTCCGGTTATGTGGACAAGATACAGCTGAGAAAGCCCTGCCACGGGCGGTGCACAGATCCCTCTCTCACCCAGTACGTATTTCCGAGTGCCACCTGCTGGCTTTTTGCCTCTCTGCCGTTCACTGATGCGCAGACGTTTTTCTGAAGGCGTATGTGCTGTGGTGTCAGGTGCCAGTTCCTGAATACAGCCTTAGAGAATACAATTCTCTGGTGCCTGTCAGCTGTCTTACCGAGATGCAGACCAAAAGACAACAACTCCGTATACGTTCCAAGGCTGTCCTGGTATCTACATTTCACTGAATAAAACTCCAGGTATTACTAAACAGCTTTACTCTTTCAGTTGAGAGAAAGGTGCGGTAAAAGAAACAAACAAAAAAGCAAAAACCACCCCACAAAATGAAAAAGTGTCATGAAAATCATACAGTGGAATTAATGATTCTTATAGGAACAGTTTAAGTTGAAAGCAGGATCCCTGCACTGATGTGTGAGAGAGCTCTTGGTGAACTGTCTGTCTGCTCAGGGTCTGCCTGTCAGTGATTAAAAAAAAAAACCAAAGTAGACGTTGTGCTCATGTTACTGCTTCTCTAAAGGACTTTGCTTTCAGGATCCCATCCACCGTTTGTTGTGTGGCTTGTGTGCTCAGTTTGATAGAGAACAGGCACATCATACAAATGCATTTTGTGGCAAGCTAGGGCTCTGATAACTATTTGGCCATAACTGGAGTTGTAACGACACGATGGGGATGTTGATAAAACAAAAGACAGATTATCCTTTGTTCCGGGCTGTTCTGAATAGACACCGTCTTCCATTGTGGATGGGAAGTGGCATGATGAAAAGTACTTGTTTATTCTCCTGATTCCCGTAGAGAGCAGGCAGGAAAAAAGTGACTGGTAGCTCAGATCCATGTAACTCCCACTGGATTTCTATTTACAAACTGCCAGAAGACAAACTGTCTCTCCCAGTGGCATTCTCTGAGGAGGCCTCTGTGTTGTCTGTGACATTCATTACACACGTGCCTGCACAGCACCTGTCAGTCACTCTCACCCAGAGAGACACCCATCACTTCCCCAGACATTCCATGAGATAGATGAACAAATTTAAAAATACAAAATGTTGGGATTGAGTGATCCATGGGTAACTAAGCAAGCACTGGTAATATAGACAAAGATATACTAAGAGCTAGACTACCTATTCTGTTATTTTTGTATTTTGCATTTTTTCAGTCCCTGTTCAGCTGTCTCTGTTTTGAAAGAGTGAGATACATTCCTTTGTTTTTAAGCACTGAAGATTTGAATTGTGATGTGGTTTTGTTGTGTTGTGGGGTTTTTTTTGTTTGTGTTTTTTTTTGTCTGTTTGTTTATTTTGTGTTTGTCTTATTTTTATTTTTCTTGTTTGGTAACTAGAAACTTTGGGGGTTTTTTGCCATTGCACTGGGAGGGTCTTCCCAAAGAGAGTGCATGGCCTGTGGCAGTCCCAAGGCAGCCCATTTGAGTTCTTCCTGAGTTCTTTGCTGGTTTTGACACAAGTTTTATCAGACTATGAATGTCTTGATTGAAATGGCAGTGAAATGGGTCAGTTCATTGGCATTTTTTAATGGAAATTTTCCAACAGTTAAAAACTAGCCTGGCTTACAGGGGAAGAGAAAGCAGCTGTAATATATAATGAAACAAATGAAAAAAAAAAGGTAGTTGATAGCAATGAATAAATGAATATAAATGAGAAGTTAGGAATTGAAGGCATTTGTAAAGGAAGCAAAAAGAAAAAAAAAAGGAGAAACTTATGGCCATGGGAATCAAGGACTTCAAAATTTTTCTAAAGAGGAAAAAATCTTAATGATCATATTACATTGTTACTGTGGAGAAGGCAGAAATGTGTGTAATGATGCCAGAAAAACAGTGGTTTCTCTGTTACATATTTAAACAACTACAGTTCTGAATTCTGTGCTAACCTGTCCACCTTTTTTATCTAAGATAACTAGTTTCCCACCTAAAGGGTATTCAGTGATCTCATCTGGGTGGATTTAGGAGTCACAGAAGAGAATGTTACCAGGGAAGTTATTGATTAGGGAGAAGTAGGTAGGGGTTAGCAGCAGCAGAGTTCCAAGATGATAAATAACTTGAGATGAGTAAAAAACAATTACTTGGATGAAGATTTTGAATTTGCAGGGATTCATTTTGAACAGGGATTTGATGATAGGGTTTTCATTTGTTCCTACAGGCTTTTCTCCTTAAGATGCTTACTGCTGTTGTCCCTTCAAGTCTCTGGGGTTCCCCTTAGTAGTCTTCACCATGGAAAGCAACCTGCTTTTCTGGGTCGTGCAAGACTGGTATTTGCCCCTTTCAACCCTTTTTATTCCATGAGCATGAGTCCCTCTACTTCTCCCTTATTGTCTCACTTACTGCCTTTCCCAACTGGGGCTTATTACAGGTTAATGTGTAAAATTCAAAGTTAGTGGTCATCTAGAATGCTTCTCCTGACTGTCTGTGAAAAATCAACAGGATGATAGCTGTGTAATGGTTCTGAAGCTGAATTACCTTGTTTCAACAATTAGTAAGGATGAAAATGGGCACAGGTTGCTAACCTTTAACATTTTAAAATCAGCATTTCTTTATAGTAAGTGTCCAAATAAATGTTAAAGAAAACTATCTGAAGAGCTCAGTGGACCATTGTCATTGCTTTTCAATAAAACTGGAAATTTCCAGAGGATGAGAAAAAAATCTATTGTTGAGCCAATATTTTGAAAGGGTGAAAGAGGTTACAATGGTAATTATAGGCCTGTCACACTGACATCCATCTTAGGCAAAATAATGGCATGGCTGAGAGAGGACTCAATTATTAAGAATGAAATAAGGGTAATAATAATTGTTAGACTTGTGGAATACTGATAGTATAAAGCTGATATGACACCTTTTTGATGAGATTACAGTGTGGGTTGATAGAAGAGAGCTGTTGATGTGAGGAGGGTTTTTTATGGCAAAGGAGGAGTTGGGAGGGCAAATAATTTTGATTAAGCAGCTAGAACAATACAAAGTCATCATGCTGAATGAATGAAGAGTGGCTAAATGAATGGTGAGTAATCATCAGACTGGCACAGGTCTCCTAATCAGGGATGGCCATACAGTGTTAGAGGACTTGTCAGTGACCTGGAATAAACATCATCATTAGTGACACAACGTGCAGATGTTGCAAAGACTGAGAGGCCTGAACATAAAGAGCTCAGGTCACTGATACAACACAGATTGGTGGCAAACAGGACGTGAGGAACCCACATCTGGATAGGAAACAAAGCAAAAGGGGGAATGCTTATAGCATAACAGAAGGTGAAAGGGTTCTCTTCTAATGTATGATGGACAGTATAACTTATATAGTCCCTATGAGCTTAAACGGGAACACTGAGTGGGGAGTAAAACATCTACCTTTATCTTATTAGGTGTTTGTAGGCTACATTAGTTTTGGAATATTAATTCTGGGTGGCCACAAGAGTTTCTTTTCTACTTACACTTTGGTATTAGTATTAAATATGGATACTCTTTGTTTTTTTCTTTTTTCTCCCCCCCCCATTCTTTTAGTGCCAAAAGTTTTGAGTGTTCAGTTGTGCTGCTTAGTTGATAGTTGGAACAAGTCTCATGTGATGCACTTACCCTGACTAATTTTACATGAGCAGCTGTTGTCTCCCTATATTAGCTTCAGTTTACACAGAAGAATTCGGATGGGTCTCTTTGTTTTTGTTAATTTCACCTTCCTTGGATTGCAGATAATTTGGTACTTGTGTGAGGCAAGGTCAGAATGCTTTCTTTTCCAGATTCTCCTAAGTACTTTGAGGATATTTTGCAGTCATCTAATGGATGTAGGTCTAGAGTCCCACAAAACTTAGTAATAATTCTGTCAAGTAGCATCAAGTTTGTCTAGGTAATTTACAAGTGTTGCCTTGTAAAATTGTGAATTTTTAAAGATATTTACTACTGGTGCCTCTGCAGTATTAATATACTGGTTAATTTTAGATATTCCATTTTATTTTTCTCCCTCATTTTCTCTATCTAAAAACTCTGCTCTAAAATGCGTTGAGAACTCCTGATGAGAAGATGGTCTCTGTTCAACAGTGTTGCAAAGAGAAGTATTTTACCTGATGCTGTAGTATCAGTCTTTAAGGAATTTGCATTGCAGACATCCTTCAAAGACATTTTTCTTTGAAATAATAATGGTTGTTCTAGATTATGTGGAATTTGCATTCTAAAAGTGCAGGGCATGTAAATAGGAGCTTCTGGAGGTTTAACCCCCCAGTGAGTACATCAAACAACTATGGAAAACTGTCATTTGTAAATATTTTGTCTGCAAAATTGCTGGCCTTTTTGATCAGTTAAATGCTTTTGTTGTTGGGTGCCATCCCACAGCAAAACTGCATTCCTTCTCAGGGAAGTTGAATTCAGTTCCTTATTTTAATCAGCTAAGAAAAGAAGATATAAAATTGTCAAAACTAGTGGTATATTACTGAACCTTTATTATTCATCTATCTCTTCAAATATTTAATGAATATAGCACTTGTCTGTATGATATTTGTTCTGTCAAAGGCTTTAGGGGAAATAGTCAAACATTACAAACTGCAATTTTATCTGACTGTTTTGGTGTTTTCTCTTTTTATTTTTTTGTTGTTGTTGTTCATTCTGCACTTATTATCTATGAACATCTAAAAACATCTCTGTAATGAAGAGTTCTTTATTTCGTATTGTTTTTTATTGTTTGGCAGTTCTATTTAGAGGTACTACACTGTAGATTGGCACATCTCTCTTTGCTTTTCTACTCATTAGCAGGGAGTCTTTAATCTCTTCTTTCTCTGCTTTTCTTAATAATCACAATATCTCAGTTTCCCTGTGGGACTCAGCCTAAGATTGAGTAGAAAATTAGACTCACATCAGGCAGGCTGAGCTTATAATAATGCTGAAGAAGTAAAATAACATGAAAAAAAATGACACATTTCTGCTGTACATATGGTTTTAATTATTGTAGCTTTTGGAGTCTAATTCAAAAAATACACTAATGAATTGAACTGAGGTTGAAAAACTCTGTTTTATCTTTTAAAAAAGAAGTATTCCAGTTCTAACATACTTTAAATTATCTACTAATTTTCAAAGTCTAAAAGAAACTGTTTATTGAATAAAAGGCATGAAACTCCTTATCAGTGTGGATTTTAAAATTTCTTATGTATCTTTGTATTTGTATTTAGAGCATATTGCAAAATAGGAAAAAGAATTTGAGTATCCCAGTTATTTGGTCATCAAACTGATCACCGAAATAACCATTGACGAAATATCTTTTTCTTTTTTTTTTTCCCTCTATTACCTGTATTGTCTTGGATGTATTGGGTTGGGGAGTACAAGTAAATATCTAAATCCCATATTAAATATTTTCTCTGAAGTACAATCACTGTATCATCTTCATACATTAGTATGACTGTTTAGTTTCTAGAATATCATCTTGCTTTGCAATCAAATTCAGTATAACTTTGGAATTAAAACATCTTTAACCTAACATCAATTTAATTTAGTCATGTTGTATGATTGAAGTATTTGCACAGCTTTGTCTTTTGAGTATAGTCAAAATATGAAAGAAAATAATAATTAAGATGATTTTGATGCAGACTGTACAACATTATGGTGTTTTCTTTAAAATTATTTTACATGTATCTGTAAAATAACATATACTACAGATCCACAGAATCACAGAATGCTAGAGGTTGGAAGGGATCTAGAAGATCATCTAGTCCAACCCCCCTGCCAGAGCAGGATCACCTAGACCAAGTCACCCAGGA
>JANHGL010016712.1:0-16569 GCA_024611195.1 Ceyx melanurus
GGTGAGTACGGGCAGCTTCTTGTTGGTTCACCGGGCGGAGGCCGCGGCTCGGCGGTGAGTACGGGTGGCTTGTTGTGGGTTCACCGGGCAGAGGCCGCGGCTCGGCGGCGAGTACGGGTGGCTCGTTGTTGGTTCACTGGGCGGAGGCCGCGGCGGGACGTGCTCGGGGGGCGGCGGACCCGGCTCAACGGGTTGTGGCAAGCGAGGGCCCGGCCGGGGCTCTGCCGGCTCGCGCCGCCTCAGGTGTGCGGTCTGTCGCATGTCGCGGCGCTGGGCGCGGAGGATTTCCCCGCCGAGCCGGGGCCGCTGGCCCGGGAGCGAAGGGCGGCCCTTGCTGCCGAGCCGCGGCGGGTTGCGCTACCGCCTCGTCGCTGCGAGAGGGGCTCGGTGTCCCGGCTCACGCCTGGCTCGGTGCGGGGACTGGGTGAGGAGGGCGGCTCCCTGCTGAGGAACCGCGACCGGTGCTGCTCCGAAACTGAAACCGTGCGGGCTGCACGGCCGGCTCGGCAGCTGTAAGCCCGGCGGGGCCTGGAGCTCAGAGTTGCCCAGTGGCTCAGCTGGTGAGGTGGGAACCTGGTTGGAGTCAGTTTCTCTTGCCTCTGAATTCTGCGGGGTGTGCCGTGGGAGCGTTATCTTCAGACTCGTAGTCGGAATGGTTGGATCCTGCGCGTTACAGAAACGGGATCCAGAGCTGTGAAACTGGGACACTCAGTGGATCTCCGGGACGTGTTCAAAGTCCATAAGGATGATTTGCAGAAGAGGTTACTATTTCTAAAACCGATAGCTCCGTTTGCTAGTAGAGAATGGCAGTACTTAATGTTTATGGTAAAATTATTGACATGAGTAGCAAGTACAACTTCAGTAGTACTTTCCACCAATTTAATCTAGTTTAGATAGGTCACAGTGACTCTTTTCATACTTAAATGGCAATCTCGGCTGTAGGTGGGAGGAAAATGTTCTACTTATATCCCTTATACCCAGCAGTTAAAGCTAGCCCAGAGTTTTTGCCTCTAAGGAGTCCTGCACGATGCAGACCTGTGAGCTGTGTGCGTTCTGTTGTGTCAGAGATAACATTGGCAGAATGATGAAGAAAGTATTGATGGGAAGCTTTCGATGAGGAAGAGGCAGGAAAAGGAACTGGGGGAGGCAAAGTCGCTGGCTGTGCTAACAGCTTGTTTGACATCTCCAGCGGGTTTTACCCTTTGTACACCAGCTGTGTAACACTTGCAAGTAAACTGTTCTTCTGTAATAAGAAAGCACTGGAAGCTAGTCTAGCTATTGACCAGAAGAAAAAAAATGTCACAGAAGTATGCTGGTAAAAGCACTTGGATTGTTTTTATGGCAGGTATCTCTCTGGGCATAATTCTGCATGTTCCACATTACCTTTAGATTTTACCAGCAGCTGAAGATTTGTTGAGCTTGGTAAGGGCTCTGCTGAATGAGAAGTCATCTGAACAAGTGACTTTTAAATTTCTGTAGTTTTGCATTACCACAATACTGCTTTCTATTTCAAAAGACAATGCACACAATAGATTGTTCTGCTGGTAGAACTTCACAATGAAAAAATGTCTGAGGTGAACATGCTTTTTCTTGTTGAACTTTCATGAGGTTAGCATGTCAAGAAGGGTAACTTTTATCTCAGTAACACAAATCAGCTAAACAACTAGAAAAAAGTTTTAGATCCAGACTTTGAAAATGATAAAAGATTTGCGGTATCAAGCGTGTCAAAAAGAAAATAAAGGTGAAGTAAAGTGAAAAGGAGAATGTTTTGGCTGTTTCAGAACATGTGCCTCATTCACTGCCTCTTTTCCCAGGGTCTCAAATCATCTTACTAATGCCAGGTTCAAGCATAATATTTGCTGAGGTAGATAGTGATTATATCTAGCCTAGAGATTGTGCCTTGTGGAAATGTTTGTTCATGGTCCTACTTCTCCCTGCATCTTTAAGTACTTTCTGTCCTGATGTTTACTTTTTCCCATTATAGCATCATCATAAGTTCTTTGCACATCTGCCGAGGAATATAGAAAGGCACAGTGCATATCTCAAAGAGTTCTCTGTGTAAAGGGAGAGATGAGGCCAAAGAGCCTGCCAAGGTAAAGAATTAAATAATATTTTTCTTCTTGCACCCAACACTTTACTTGTATTTATTAAGTTTAACAGTTGTTAGTGAAGCATCTCTTGGAGTTAATACATTGAAAAAAAAGGTTGGGGGATTTTGGGTTGGGTTGTTTTTTTGATTATGGAAAAACACAGGTAATATTTTGTTGTTTAATACGGCACATAAAGCACTTCCACTTCTCCTAAAATTAAATTGGTTTTGACTTACTTAAGTAGTATAAAATATGAACGTGACTAGGAGTGTGGCACAATCAAGTCTCTTAAGCATAAAAATACATAAGTGATTAAAACCTGACAGCATTCCCTACAAGCAAAAATAAATTGCCTGGAAAGCTTCAGAAACCCCCAAAGGCTTGCTCTGTTCCAGGAGCAGGAGCTCTTGATAGTGTCTGATGAGCTTTAGTGTTTTTGCTTGATTGTGTTTACCTCAAACAACAGCTCTTATTTTAAGGTTCACATCTTTAAAATTTTAAGTATAGTGATTGTCAAAAAGACTTGGAAATCTTCACAGCGACTGTTATTAGAAAAAAAAAGTTTTCATACCTCGCTGGGATGTTTGTGACGTGCTTGCAGACATTTAGAAGAAATCAAGAGTTTGGGTTTTGTATTCACAAGTTCTGCCTAAATCTCCTGTTGCTTTGCTTTGGCTTGTCTCCCCATTTCATAGCATTGAAATGAAAGTGTTTCATAGGCATCAATTAAAAGGAACTTGCATCATATTATCTGTTCTGCCTGGATGAGGCTGCAGTGATGATAGTTCCAAACCTCATGATGCAAACACACGGTGCTTATCAGTTGTCAGTAGACCATTGATTAATACGCCTGGGAATAAGTGCTGCAAGTATTGCTTCATAAAAAAATTAAGTCACTCTACTGGTCTGTCAGTCTCATGACCCAGAAATCTATATTTACAAAACTGTTCTCAGTGAGGCAGAAGAAGAAAAGCTGAGAGTTTGGTCCAGTTTTGTGTCTGTGCAACGTGGAAGGCATTGCCCCTGCTGGCTGTGGACTGACCACGCAGCAAGTGAATTAATGATAGTCATGAACTTCATGAAAAGAGTTTTGAAATAGTCTTCTGCATTGATTTCCTTACTGATTTTTCCTTTATATGGCTGCTCGGAATCTTCTAGGAAAGGGCATGTGGAAATTAATTTGTCAAATTAAAAACGTGCCAATTAATGCTAAAAATGTTCTCTTTCATAGTAACTTTCTTTGCAGTGTTCTTCCCCTTTGCCAGTGCTCAGAGGTACTGTTTAATATTACGGTGTAAAAAGGATACAAAGGCCTACTCTTATTTCCTTCCTATTACTCTAATTATAGTGTAAGTTTCTATGCAATCTGAAGGTATCTTCTGGTATCAGCAATATTTTTTGTTTTAGAGAAGTTTCCGAGTTAATTCTTTGACACTTTGGAGCATGAAAAAACAACTGTAAAACCCTAACTAAACTGGATTATACTATGGGACTTGGCAAATGGGAGTACTGAGTTTTGTGACATGCCTTAATTTAAAATACTGGCAAGTTTTATATCTGTTTTGAAATTGGTGGAGCATCAGGTACTCTTGCAGGATTTTGCTCGCTCTTCTAGTCTGATTGTGCTCTCAGATCAACCTTATCACTTTGTAATGCAGCGCTGTCAGTAACCACAGTGCTGAAGAAAGTCTTCATTGTTTAATCTCACAAGAGTCATGGTGACTCCCTCTAGTCCCAGCTGTCCCTTTTCTGGAGTGTGAAGGTTTGATCCTCAGGGCATTCTGCATTTCTGCAGCATGAATAATGATCAAACAAATTCTGTCCGTTGCCACTTGGCCTGGAAAACACCTTCCTTTCCACTGTCAAACAATACAGGTTTTGCCTTTGCTGCCCCAAGGACTTTGGGGACCTTATGTGTGCAAGATAAAAGTCATTATCTGTCTCATTAGACTTCCTAGCTCCAGAAAAGGGCATTTCAGGTGTATTACTGAACAGTTTTAAGTCTTTCACTGCCTGAGAAACTTCATGCTGGCAAAACAAAAGATGACCATGTAATGATCCAGCTAATTTCAGTGGTTCCTCAATCTGAAGGGTGGATGTTGTGCAAACAAAAAGGGTCATAGAGTAGGCTACCAAAGTGTATAATGTATTAAACTACTAACATAACATAAAAAAAAAAACAAACATAAAAAATAATAAAAACCCAGACAGAATTCTAAAGGCTGTGGTGTAGGCAAGGTGTTATAAATGAACGTTTACACATTGTTGTCTTTGACTTAGTTTTATTCAGCACAGGGGAGAAGTAACAACCATTATCAACATAAAGAAAAACTGATATATTTGTGGGGGGATGTTTGTTAGGTTTTACTTCACTGCTAATCTATTTCATAATCAGAAAGAAAGGGTAGCAGGTTGATGTACATTTGACTTAATACTAGTTTGGCTTTTAAAATCCATCCTCTTCTAGCCTGGAATTTATTTTTTTTTTACATACCTCAGAGGAGGAACATGCAGAACTGCTACAGTAGGCTTACAAATTGTCCACTCCACCTTCAGCAGGGGAAAGACTTGTCATCAACATTCAAAGGATGTCCTCCTCTAATTGGTTTTGCTCTATACTGCTCTATGCAATAAGATTGAATCTATGTTCCTATTCTTGGAGGGTAAAATAAAATGTCACTAGAAACAGAGCTAATTCCTGCTACAACTTGTAGAGGAATTGTTTTAATCTACAATTGGGCTTTGGATAGTGGTCTGAGTACCAGCAGCATGGATTTTGATTTGAAAAACTGTGCCTTGCCTCATACCTATAAATGTGTGTGGAGGAAGGAGGATTTTCCTCACAGATAAGGTGAAAGGGATAAGAGCAGTAGGAGGAATCCTGTCTTATGTAAAACATGAACAAAATTCAAAATCTGGCTCTTCATCATCTTGTTGCCTCTTTGTGTCTGAATTTCCCTATTTAAAAAGAGGGGGCAATGATACTTGTTTTTTTTGGATTTTTTTTTTAATGAACCCTCTGGTCATATGCAGAAAAAAAGCTCCATGTGGGAAGGGACAATAGCACTGGATATGGAGTTTTTTTTGTGAGCCTGGGATGTTGACTGGTTGCAGTGACTCATTCATTGACTCTGGTGTAGGATCTTTGTATCTGTAAAATGAGTGTATGTACCTGATGTTTCTGTAAAAACAATTTAAGTGGGCAAAGAGAACACCACCTGCACAGTACCCAAAGCTACAAAGCACTCAGTTATCAAGATTGTACTGAGTCAGATCCTGTTTTCTTCCTTATAAGATGAACATTTTAAAGAGTCTTTGGAAGAGTCCAAGGGAAGAGTAGCACGCTTTTTTGTAATTAATGTGTTAGCTGAATTTGGATAAGGCTATTGTATTTTCCTCCTTGAGACTTCCTGAATTTGTGACATTTCTAAAAGAATATATGTTCCTCTTCCCTTTCTTAGTCTTGCTAAATATAGCCTCATGGCTTAGTACAATGTGAATTTTTCAGTCCTAGGCTGGCCTGTGGATTCCAATATCCTGCATGCCAACATTCCCACTCCATTGGCCCATCTTAGGTCCTGTGATTTATTTTTTTTTTTAAATATGACCTGTGGACTAATTATCCTCTGCAGCAGCTGTTAAATAAGTCGTTAAATAAGTTTAACAGTAACAAGTTAGGGATTTTTCTCTCCAGAGGAAACTGATGGCAGTCTAGAGCAGTCTTCTGACAGCATCTTTCTACGCATTGGTTCTTCTGCTTTCCCTCCAAGTAGCTGGGGGAACTACGCCATTCAATGGGATTAAACTGATCGTTGTTGGTCTGCGCCCAAAGCAACTGCTGAGGATTTACTTGGTGTTTAATTTGTATTGCTGTCGTGTTTAGGAGCCTTGCTTATAAAGCATGTTGTGGTAGATAATGTACAGGGACAATACATGGAGGCAGAAATCAGGAACAGAAGTAAACATCACTCCTTGGATTCAGTTCCAGACAGCTCTGCTCTGGAGTTTATCTGTGTAAAGTGAGCACTGCTGACCAGTTCAATACAACTGTTAACTGCCAGACTGTGCTTTGAGACATTTTTTCCTTAACAATACTTTGGAAAATGTCAGGAAAGCTGCTCTTCAGATACTTCTCATACCTTTGTGTACCTGAGCAAAATGAAAAGTCACATATTTACACAATAGAAGTTCTTGTTTGATTCTAACTGTAACTGACCTAAATATGGTAACTATGCCTGTTTGGGTTTGTTTGGTCAATCTGCCTCTGGTTGGGGTTTTTTTTGCCTGGATGACTTGAAAGAAAGTATCTCCTACACTGTTGACATAAGCAGTATTGCAAATTGTGTATCATGTGGGTGGCCTAAAATAATTTCTGTGTTCAAAATGTATTTCCAGTAAATACTAGTTGAGGTTTTGTGTGACTCTGAATTTCTGTTGATGTGGTCTTCAGGTGTCCATAAGTACTCAAAACTACCTGTGTGTCCTCTTCCTATCCATGAACATTTTGTTAAAATGACTTGTGATGTTCAAATTCTGATGAAGGCAGAAAAAAGTTCTGGTTTGTGAGGTTGTGGCCAAGGTAACCCTATTCATTCTGCATCCCTTACAGTTCAACTCTTGATCAGTCCTTACATTACCATACCTAGTATGCTTTAAATGATACAGGGCTCTTAGCGAATGCAGTAGGTGAACATTGCAAGAGATCTTTCCTCATACCTCTCTCATCCAGTAAAGCTTGGTTGTAGAGATCTCTTCATGGAAACTATATATTCGAATGTCTTGGAAATAAATCATTCCAAAGGGTTAAAGATATGTTTTCGGTACACATAAAAAGGAAGAGGAGTATTCCTGTTTTTACAGAAATTAGGTAGTCAGAGGTTACAGAAAAGGAGGGGTCATTTGTGTATGTTTGAATGAGGCTGAGAGGATGCAGTTGTCCTTCCTATATATCACAAGGTAAGTAAAAAAGGTAACACAAAGTGGGACAAAACAAAATTGGTGATCTTGAGTAGAACCAACTCTGTGCCACCATTCCAGTGTTGCTGGTCAGAAATAAGGTCTGTCGACTGGGAAGTCTTGGAACATTTTAGACTAACGCATCTTCTTGTCACTTTGCAGAGCACTTGACTAGCTACTATGAGCCTGCTCTACAGCGACAGCAGCTGTGGAGCCCGGGAGGTGGAGAGCGGCTGCTGTGCAGCCATGGCCAGCGCCTGCGCTGCGGCAGCCAAGGATGACAGCAGCAACCCACCCAGCTCCTTCGGCGAGGAAACTCAGGGGTATGATGTGGAGTTTGATCCGCCCTTGGAAAGCAAATATGAGTGCCCCATCTGTTTGATGGCTCTCCGGGAAGCTGTGCAGACGCCCTGCGGACACCGGTTCTGCAAAGGCTGCATTGTCAAATCCATAAGGTAAAGGAACAGGTCTGGAAGTGGCTCAGTAAGAATTTCACTTGTCAAAGCAAAGCAGTACAAGGGCTATGTAAACTGAGCAGAACTGCTTACGTTGCATTACCAGGGAGTGCTAACAGAACTCTAGGGAATTCATAATTCATTAAGTTGCTTTCTAATAAACACCACAGAGCCCAAACGTCAGAAGTCTGGAGGTTGCATGAGCTTTAGCTATTTTGTCACTTACGCAGACTATGAATCTAAACATTTGCTAGTGTAAACATTAAATAAATAGTTCCAAAATGTAGCCAAATCCTCCAAGTAAATTCCATTCCAAGATTATAAAACCTACCTTTTCCCTATAATTGCTTCTCTTGATAACTACTGGCAACAGCAGACAACATGGCAGATAACATTTATGCTGCTAGTTCTTTACTTAAAATCAGCTGCTGTATTCTTGAGCTGGAAGAGAAAAATGTAGTGAGGGAATAGTCTCAAAGGGCTGAGAGAGGAAACTAGGTTCTATATGGGAGAGTGGGAATGAGATATGAAGGCAGCAACAGACCAGGCTCAAGTAAATGAGTGAAAGAGCAAGGAAGGGCAGGAAGTACAGGCAGAATGTACTTCCTCAAACCTGGAATACAGTCATCAGTATCCCACACATGTCGGTGAGCACTGGAACATAGTGATAGAAAGTTAGATGTTATGCTGCAGGGTTTTTCCTTCTCAGCATAAACCAGATCTTTTCTTAGCAATTGCTCACTTATCTCCAGTATCACAATACTTTACAGAACATTAGTTGTTGGATGGAACCTCAAAAGATCATCTAGTCCAGCCCCCCCTGCTAGAGCAGGATCACTGAGAGCAGGTCACACAGGAACCAGGAAGGTTTTGAATGTCTTCAGAGAAGGAGACTCCACAACCTCCCTGGGCGGCCTTTTCCAGGCTCTGTCACCCTCGCCATTAAAAAGTTTTTTCCTTATGTTTACCCAAAACGTCCTGTGCTCCAGCTTGTCCCCATTGCCTCTTGTCCTATTACTGGGTGTCGCTGCAAAGAGCTACTTCCTACTTTGTTTGGTAGGAATCTAAATGCTTAATTCTGTGAGATCCACATGTAGAGTTGGTTCATTTTACAGAATAGTTGGGATTGGAAGAGACCTCTGGAGATCATCTTGTCCAACATCCCCTGCTCCAGCAGGGTGCCCAGGATCACATCCAAGAGGGAAACTGCACAAACTCTCTGGCCAGCCTGGGCCAGGCTCTGGCATCCTCGCTGCAAAAAAATAAATAAATAAAAAATCTAAAAACCTTATGTTTAGTTGGAACTTCTTCTGTTCCATTTCTAACCTTACTTTGCACACCGTTGTGTAAAGATCATAAACCTGTCTTTGATATTACTGTGCAACGTTGTTTTTCCCAGGCATTTCATTTAGCATGGAAAATGGATGATAATTTCTTGATTGGTTTTCTGTACCATTTGTCCATAGTTTATTGCATTTCTTTTTCTCTGTTTGATCATTTTTAGCTCACTAAATGAACAATAAACCAGCAACGTTATCTGAATACAGTTTTCAATGGGCTTCTCTTTAGCTTCTGTCACTGTTATATATTAAAGTACTTTATTTCTTCATGACATCCCTTTTAGATGAAGGAGGGAAATGTTGGAGCTGAGTATGAGAAGACAAAACTCAATGTTGCATTCCCTACTTATGATAGCAAAAAAAAAGTTCTTTTCCTTTCTAACAAGCACAGACATTGTGTGTTGCAGCACAGCTCTTGTTCACATTAGTTTCCTCCGTATCTCAGAGAAAGGGATGCAAATCCATTGTCCAGAAAATGCAGAATATCCCCAGTGTTCCTCCTTGAAAAGTGACTACTATCCTGTGGATCTGCAGAGGAAGCTGAGGGAGATTCAGTTCTCCACCCTGCTCCTCCCTTACTTCCTTGCCTTGTTCTCTGTGTTGCTGTTTCTTCAAGAGAAGTGTGTCAGGCCTTTTGCAGCTGCCACGCTCAATGGCGTTGGCTCAGCTGGGTGCATGGAAGAGGGTAAAGATCCCCAAACCTGCCCTGCCAGCTTTCACTGCTCTTCAGTTCCCTAGGCACAAGCAATTGGCTTCACTTTCTGGCCTTTGCTTTACATATTCCAGCCTAACTCTTTGAAGAGATTAATGTACATAATTTAATACAAACTTGTAAGCATAGAATTAGGAACTTGTACTAATAAAGACCATAACATTTTGGAACTCCTTTACTTGCTCTCTCTGGGCTTCCTCTGTTTGTTGGCAGTAACAGTTTTTATACTCAACTTGGGTATTTCAGGAAGAAAGAAAATAAGTCTTTAAACCTTCTCATGGGAGTATGAGGTCTCTAAATCCTGAAAGTAGATGAGTCAGTACTTAAGCATAGTGAGATCTAGAAGTGTCTGCTCACCAGTCATCTCAAAGATAACAGAATTCTTAAGTTGAAAACTGAGGGGAAAATTACTAAAATTAAAATTGCCAAAAATGGATGTCTTATTTCTAATCTTTCAGATTCTTAATATCTAATCTTGTTTTCAAATCCTTCTGCTTCTTGCTGCTGAGCAGCACAGTTATGGTCGTTGGTTAGAATTGACCACAGGACTGAGGAACTGGAGTGAACCCATGCTCAGAGAACATAATCTCACAGCAGGTAGAGAAACTTCCTTCTTAAATCCCAGCCATGGGAAATTGTTTCTCTTCCTCTTTACATTAACAGAGCAGTTGCTGTGCTCAACATTTTATGTCTTCAGATAGTTTAAATGACTGGAAGCTTTTGCTTCTTTTACACCCTTTCCCTGTTTGACTTAATTTCTATAGATAGTGTTGTTGACTTTCAGTGAATACTGAACACAGAGGGAAAGCATTTTTCATCTTGGAGACTTACAGATCATGTTGCATTTCAGATGTCTCATCAATAGTAAACATTTTCCCTCATTCCTTACTGAAATCTGACTTTGGAGTGCAGTTTAAGTGAACACTTGTTGAAACAGAGCAGACAAAGTGCCAGATCCCTCTGACTCCCTGAAGGGCTGAATTGTGTAGTTCATTGGGATCCACAGAGCAAGCTATTGATTTGGAGTGTCTGCAGTGCAATATTGATTTGGAATATGTAATGTCTACAGTACCATATTGATTGATGTCACTGAGAAGCTTCTAGAGAGTTAAAATGAAAATCAAAAGTGATTTTTACATTCTCTTAAGTACTGTTTTGTTTTTTTTTTATTAAGTGATTGGAACAGCCTTTATTTGGTCAGGAAAAAAACTGCTTCTGATTATTCTTCATTTCCTCACTATCGAACTCAAGTGAACACAGAGATTAAGGATTTTAAATGATAAAGGATGGACAAGAAGTTTTTGAGTAATTGCTTCTTGTGACTTACACAAAACAATTGTAGTTATCCATGCTGAAAAAGCTGTGGCTGCAACTAGATTTTTTTTTTAAAAAGCTTTTTGGGACTGGAGTCCAAGATCTTAAAATGTGAGTGACATGATTAGACCAGATGGGTTTGATCACAGTAAAGGTTTGCCTCCTAGAAGGCCTTGGCATCTTTTAAAAGAAGGCTTTCTGAAGTGCCCTTATCTACCTAAATAACTTCAAATATTAGTTTGCCAATGTTACTGTCTACAAATACTTGATTAGAAATTTTAGAAGAGCTAAATGCTGATGCAGTAGCTAATTAAATTTCACTCTAGTCTTTCTTCTCCTGTACTTTATAAGAACATTCATGGTACATGGTATAGCAGATGAGTGAGTGTTGTTTCACAGGTACTGTGTGGGTGATGCAGCCCAGTGTGCTATCATTCCAGCACAGACAAGCCTCCACTGTAATGTAAATTAGAACTGAGGTGCATATGGTCAGTTCTGTGATAACAAATGTATAGCAATCTTCTTTGTCTGTAGATAGATCTAAGCATCCTTTTAAATGCAATCCCAGTACTTGTGAATGGTGTTTGAGGTCTGCTTAACCTACTACAATAAGTTATTGCTCTTGCCTTACTACAATAGTTGGAAATTTGCCATTTCTTCTTAACTTGTCCTTCGTCTGCTAGTTATTTAAATTGGGCATCTGATAATAATTATTTGAAATTAATTTATTGTTGGCTGTTATTATACATTATCAGCTTTTCTGTGTAGAAATAAGGCTGCTGTCTTTTCAGAAGGTCTACTGAGCTATCATTGTACTTCCCTAAAGAGAGTATTTATCACAAAGTTGTAACTGTGTAAACTGATTTCCTGTAGGTTGCCTGTGAAGTGAGGGGATGTTTCTGGGTTCTGCCAAAGATCAGCATGCTGATCGTAGCTGGGGGAGCTCTGAAACAAAGCAACACATTAGGTACTGTCTTTTTTTTCCACTCATCTAGGAGTGTGACTGCCGGACTTGGTGAGTTAGCTCTTGCAAACAAAACCTAGTAAAGGAAGTTCATTGTCTCTTTTTGAAGTCCCAGCTTTACTCCTGCTTCCTCTAGCAGTGTTGCTGGTGAAGGATTTGCTGAGCAATTATTTCCTTTTCCAACAAAGAACACAAATTCCCTCCTGGTCTCCACAGCCCACTAGGTTCTACTTCCCTTCACGCTTGCAAGCAGTGACAATGATCTGGCCTTTGATCTTTGCACCACAAGGGCTGTCTGACATATTTCCACCTCGCATGTTTTTCCATTTTATTGCTATTTCCATTAGCACTTCAGCTCAGAAGGTTTGATCCTTCATGCCTCTTCAATGGTATTACTTAATTGTAAATAGATGTGTTTACCTACTGCTTTCAGAAATAAGATGATATTGGATATTTTTTTGAATGAAAGTTTGGTGGACGTGATCCTTTTTTTGCTTTTTTAATCATTTCTAATGATTCTTGTGTTTAAATACAGGTAGACAGAACCTGACGAAGTAGAGCAGGCTGGTAATTCTCTTCACAAGTGGCATGCAACAGTGTTCCATCTTCAGACTCCAGTGTTTCACCAGTTAGCACTGACTTCCAGTCTGTTTGCCATTAAAATGGCTTCACATACAACACCCAGTTCCCAATCCAGTGTAATTTTCACAGTTATTAGTAATTTTTGTTGCAGGAGTTTTTGTTTTACCCTTCTTTGCTATATAATTGAACAAATTGAAGTACACCAAGTGGTTGTACAAAAAAACAGTGACATGAGCTGTATGAAAAGTAACACCAAACAAAACCTGTATTGCCATGTTCTCTGATGTACTTCACATACTTTCTGGTAATTGCCATATAAATGCCATTGTTTTCAAAGACTTCCCTAACACATTACAATTGGGTCACTAATGTCTTGCTAGTGCAAAAATATTTTCAATAAATATAGGGCAAAAGAAATGTGGAATCTCTTTTTCCTTTCTGCATTGTAGAGATGCAGGTCACAAATGTCCAGTAGACAATGAAATTCTGCTTGAAAATCAACTTTTTCCTGACAACTTCGCTAAACGGGAAATCCTTTCATTAACGGTTAAGTGTCCCAACAAAGGCTGTGGTATGAAGATGGAGCTGAGGCATTTAGAGGTGAGAATTAGTTCTGAAAACATGGAACCTTGTTTTCCTGGGAAAATTAAAATACAAAATAACTTAACAGAGATGGTTGTACTATTTATGCTGCTTCAATGTGTCATTTGTTTAAGGCTATCACTACACGTAATTGCTTTTTGATGGTTTTGATTTGCTTTAAGTGTAATTAGGTGATTCTCAAGTGAACATTGTAGTGTTTACAAGGGCCTCTAGTGAAAGGATGAGGGGTAATGGGTTTAAATTAGAGAAGAGTAGATTTAGACTGGATATCAGGAAGAAGTTCTTTCCCTTGAGGGTGGTGGATCAGTGGAACAGGCTCCCCAGGGAGCACCGTCCATGGAGATATTCCAGGTGAGGTTAGACAAGGCTCTGAGCAGCCTGGTCTAGTTGAGGGTGTCCCTGCTCACTGCAGGGGGCTGCACTAGATGACCTTTGGAGGTCCTCTCCAGCCCTAAAGATTCTGTGATTCTATGATTGTAGTGCATGAAAATCGTGCTAGTGTAATTTTCTTTTTACAATCATTCATGTTTGTCTTTTGATCAGCTATATCTGTACTTCACCCAAGTTCCCTAAAGTCAGTTTAATGTTTCCTCAAACCAGCTAGATTTATTTGTTGAAATAATTGTTTTTAAAGTAATAAAGTTAAAAGGGTAAACATAAAACTGAATTTTTACCTCAGAACATTCTTGAAGCTCTGCTCTTAGTAATGGGACAACAACAGGCTGTTGCTAAAGTCAACATAAGCATAAGAAGGGTTTGCTTGCATGAAGAAAGACTGCGATTTTTTCCTCTTGTCCTATGTTTTATCTTGAAAACAGATGTGATAGTGCCTGTTTGTAACATTAAATCCCTCTTTTGTCCTTGTGCAGGACCACCAATTGCACTGTGAGTTTTCCACTGTGGAATGCCCACAGTGCCAAGGAGCCTTCCAGAAGAACCACCTGAAAGAGCACATGACACAGGAGTGTCTGAGACGTCAGGTCTGTTGTCCACACTGTGCCACATCGATGGCCTATGAAGATAAAGAGGTACTTAGCAGGAGTCTCTTGTTTTTCAGTCTTCACTCGTATGGGTTTTCTTGTAAATGGCACATCAGTTTAAAATGGAAAAAAAAATATTCAAAGAAGAGTTCTTTATGCTGCCCAGGTGAGAAGCTACAAACTCAGGAAGTTAGAACAGACAGAAACTGGGGAGAGGATTGTGTTTAAATACAAACTACTTGAGAACACTGTGATGTGAAAAGACTTGTGAAAGAACTATTGATTTTTGGCTTTACCATTAGAGAGGCCCATATCAACTGCCAGAATAACACACAAAGCAATATTTATATTTACAGTTCATATGCCTGGCAGAAAGGATGTGTTAGGAGTTGCATTTTTGGGGGGATATCTGTTAACATACAAAAGCAAGATAATTTCTGAATTCTTCTCCTGGCTCTGCATTTTTTTACTTGGGTGATAGTGAGGATGGTATTTTCCTTTTTGAGCTTCCATTTATTTATCTCTATATGGATATATTTTATATCAGGGGCTATTAGTTTTGTGATCTCGTGTTGTAAATTGTGAAACAAAAATACTTCATGTAGTCCAATAATACAAAAAATCCCTTTTCATATAGTCTCACTACAACTGAACATGAATTTCAGAGACTTCTAAGTAAGTTCAGACTCCTTTAGAGCATAAGAACTTTAGGAAATAAAATATCTGCAACTTTATGAATCTCTTTTATGTGTCTAGAGAAAAAACAGAATTATAAAACCCCTACTGTTCAGGGTAATGGATTGTCTTTGTTTCACAGTTGGATGCAGCTGAATGCAAAATATATATGTAAATAAAAATTGAATCTCTTATCAGAAGTCATTAGCACTCTTTTAAATGGTATAACTTCCTTGATTCTTTCTTTCCTCTCTTTTTCTATTTGATACTAAGCTTCATGACCAAACCTGCCCACTTGCCAATGTGTTTTGTGAATATTGCAACACAGTGCTCATCAGAGAACAGGTAAGAGACTATCTTTCTTTGTGTTTAATCTTGGTCAGATGATTTGTATTTACATTGTTTCTTTAATCTTAAATTAAGCTTGAAGAAATAGTTCTCTAGCTAATAAGTCTTTGCCTATCTCTCTCTGAAAATGTATCCAATGCAGGTGTAATACTCTTTTAAAATGCTGCTCCAGCTTACAATTGCAACCTGGTAAACCTTGGTGCAATTTTTGGATGCAAATCACATTAACTACACTCCTGTTTGGCAGGGACCATGCTTCATGTTTTTGATCTGAACGGTAATTAAAGAATGCCAAGCAGCTTTAAGTTGTTACCACAGAATCACAGAATGGTAGAGCTTGGAAGGGACCTGTGGGGATTATCTAGTCCAACCCCCTGCTCCAGCAGCATCATTCAAAGCAGATTGCCCAGGATCATGTTCAGGAGGGTCTGGAATATCTCACAAGAAGGAAATTCCACAGCCTCCCTCTGGACAGCCTGTTCCAGGGCTTTGTCAGGCTCACAGTAAATAAGTTTTTCCTCATGTTCAGTTCCTTCCTGGGTTCCAATTTATGCCCAATACCCCTTTCCTGTTGCTGGGCATCACTGAAGAGACTGGCCCCATCCACTTGACACCCACCCTTCAGATATTTATAAATATTTATAAGATCCCCTCTCAGCCTTTTCCTCTCCAGGCTCAAGAGCCCCAGGTGATCTAAGCCTTTCCTTGTTGAAGAGTTGCTTTAATCCCTGAATTATGTTTGTAGCCCTCCACCGAACTCTCTCCAGTACTTTCTTGTCCCTCTTGAAGTGAAGAGCCCAGAACTAGACACAGTACTCCAGATGTGGCCTCACTAGGGCATAGTAGAGGGGGAAACAGAACCTCTCTCAACCTACTGACCTCACTCTTCTTAATACATCCCAGGCCATGTGGGCACATTGGTGGCTTGTGGTGAACTTACCCACCAGGACTCCTGGGTCCTTTTCCACAGAGCTGCTTTCCAGCAGGTCAACCTCTCACCTGTACAGGTGCATGGGGTTATTTCCTCCCCTGGTGCAGGACCCTGCACTTCCCTTTGTTTAAACATTATGTTCCACAACTCTCCAGCCTGTCCTGGTCAGAATCCTTTCTGATGCATAATCTAGGAGCGAAGGCAATGAATTGTTTAAGTACATACAAGGAACGCAGAGAATTTTTATCACCAGCTCACTTTTTTGCTCTAAACTTCAGTGGTTTTTTTGAGATATGACATAGGTAATGAAGTGATCTGACTTTGCGTACCTATCCAGAGTCCATGCAGCCATACTTTTAGGAAGAATGACTAAGAGAACAATTAATTTCCAATCTGATTTGTTTCAGATGCCGAACCATTACGACAATGATTGTCCTACTGCCCCAGTGCCATGTTTCTACAGTGCCTTTGGGTGTCCTGAAAAGGTGAGCCTTTTAGCCAGGATTGTGAAATGCAGACCTTCTGCATAGCTTTTTGTGTTGATTTAACTTGTTTTCCTATTCTTGTCTGATTCACCAGCCCAAATCCTCAAGTGATTTGTGGTTTCTTTTGGTTTGAG